>QOCX01000264.1:110263-122032 GCA_005959815.1 Sarcophaga bullata
ATATGAACCTTTTTCTTGATGGTTTGGTTTTATAAATTTTTGTTGTTGTTGTAACTTTTTTAGTTTTAATTTGTTTTTATAGATTTTTGAAAATTTTTTTTTAAATCTGCTTTTGCTTTTGTTGATATTTTTCTTAAAATTGTTTTCAATATAGTAATAGATAATGTGTGTGTGTATGTGTTTATGTATGATTTTGTATGAGTGTTCGTGTATATAGTATGTATGTATTAGTAGTAAATATAAAATATATGCTTATATGACATTAAGTATATAGAGCATGCATATAAAAAATATAAATTGGAATTTGTTTTCTTTCATAATTTTTTTCATTTGTATCGAAATATTATTTTCTTTCGTTAAAAACAAAAACATAAAAATTTCTTAAAACAAAAAAAAATGTAATTTATAAAGTTTTTCTTTTTTAATCGTTTCGAGAATAACATAAAATGTATACAAACAAACAAACAAACAAACAAAAAATATTTGATCGTTTTTCTTTTCTTCTTTTTTTTTTTTAATGGATAAAGAGATAGAGTGAGTGTTTAAGAGTGTTTCAAATACTTTTTAAAATTATTTTCATTCTTTTTTCTTTTTTGTTTGTTTTGTTTTTAATTTAAAACTACTATTAAGTAAAAAAAGGTATGCCATTTACACCGTTTACAAATAAATTCCAGAAAATTGCCTATGTTCGTAATTTTCCAAAAATTTATTAAGAAATGGTGTAAATGTTTTAATTTTTAATTGTTTTTTTTGTTTTTGTTGTTTTTTTCTTTAAAGATATCTTCACATACAATCAGGCTTTTTTATAAGAGAAAAAAGCTTTTGATGATTTTCTTTTCCTTAAAAAGGATTTCAAATGTTTTTTTTTTATATTTTTTTTTAAATATTGATATAGAGGGTCGTACATACACACCCTTATAACTCGAGTTAACAGTTCTGTGTCAGCGTAAAAAAAAAAGTTCGAAAGTCTTTGATGCTTTTTTTCTTTCTTTCTAAAAAGTTTGTTCGTTTAAGCATTTATAACATCCATGGAAATTTGCCCATCTCGGTTTGATGTTTCTAATAAAGACGGCTCATCGTTTTGCATAGGAATACTGGTATCACCATTTTGTTGCTGTTCTTGTGATTCTTGCACAGCCTGTAAGTCACCATTTAAGGCTGCAGTACCATTTATATCCTTGATAGCAGCCTCATTAATGTCACCATTAGTTGGGGGTTTGATTGTTTTATCGACAGGTTTTCTTATGGGAGCCGGCTTTTCCGTGGAAGATGCTGTTTTAGCAACAGGAGTTTTAGATTTTGATGCTCCCGTGGGAGTAGATTTTAGAGGTGTTCTGGCCGTAGCCGGTTTAGTGGGAGTAGACTTGCGCAAGGGAGTACTGCTAGTCTTTGTGGTTGTTGTAGTTGAAGACGAAGTGGCACTAGTACCACCCACAGTTAAACGTCTGGTAGTTGTGGTTGTTGTAGTAGAGCTTGAGCTATGGGTAAATTTGGGTGCTGGTCTTGCAGTAAATGTTTTACTAGCAGCGCCAGAGCCTGTGCTTGTTACTGTGGTAGACGAAGTTTTTGTCTTTGAGGCCAAAGTCGAAGATGCGGTTTTAGTGACACCATTTGTGGCTGTTGATTTAACAGGACTCTTAGCTGTAGTTGTTGTAGTCGTTTTGCGTACTTGCGAGGTTAAAGGAGCCCGTGGAGAAGCGGGTTTTGTCTTGGGGGCACCGTTTGTAGCAGACAAACCTAAAGTAGTAGGTTTTGCTGGAGCCGTAGCAGGCCTTGGCTTAGCCAAGGGGCCGTTTGTAGTAGTTGCAGACGATGTTGCTGCTGGTTTGCGAGCTGTGGTAGTGTTAGAAGTCAATGTGCGAGGTGCTGTTGTTGGCCTTGCAGTAGTAGCCGGTTTAGCCGATGTCGTACGTGTAGTAGAGGTCATAGAGCTACTGGGTTTTGCAGCTGTCTTGGAAGCTGTAGCACTTGAAGCGCTTAAGGGTTTACGTGCTGTTGTTGTAGTAGTGCTAGTAGTTGTCTTGCTAATAGGTTTCTTTTCACCGGTTGCCGTTGTTGCAGAAGCTGGTTTAGCAGGTGCAGCCGCTCGTGGCTTGGCAGCTAAACCTGCAGGTTTCTTAGCCACTTCAGTGGGTTTCTTAGCTGTTGGTGTTGTACCAACTTTGGGTTTAGCTGTTGTGGCAGAAGTTTTGGCCAACGGTTTCTTGGCCGTTTCAGTTTTCTTAGCAGGCGAAGCAGCAATTTTAGCACCAACAGCAACTGCTGTGGCAGCAACAGCCGTAGTAGCAGCCACTACAGCAGCCTCAACTGCAACATCAGGTTTTACTTCTTCCTCTTCTACTTTGGGCTTAACTTCCTCCACCGTAGTTTCTTTAATTGGTTCGCTAACAACCTCTTCAATTGGTTTTGGTTGCTCTTCCTGTTTAGTTTCCTGTTCTTTGTTGTCCATAGGCGGTTCTAATAACTCAGCTGGAGCAGTTTCTGGCACCATGCTTAGTGATATTTCTTCGTGCGGTTCTAATAACTCAGTCGGAGCAGTTTCTGGCACCATGCTTAGTGATATTTCTTCTTGCGGTTCTAATAACTCAGCTGGAGCAGTTTCTGGCACCATGCTTAATGATATTTCTTCTTGAGGTTCTAATAACTCAGCTGGAGCAGTTTCTGGCACCATGCTTAGTGATATTTCTTCATGTGGTTCTTCAATAGGTTTCTCCTCTTCGGTATGGACTTCTTCCATAGGTGCATCAACAGGCTTCTCTACAACAATATGTGCTTCTTCAACAGGTTTCTCTTCGACCAAAGGTTCTGCAACAGGTTTCTCTTCGTTTAAAGGCTCTTCAATAGGTTTCTCTTCGACAAGAGGTTCTTCCATGGGTTTTTCTTCAACAACATGCTGATGTTCCTCTTCAATTTTGGTTTCGTTTTCAGTCTCTTGGTTGGTAGTGAATAGCTGTGTGGCTTGTTTAGATTCAATAATGGGCTCTTCAACAGCCACCATTTCACTTTCTAGTTCTTGATGATATTCTTGTTGTATAGGAGATTCAATAGTTTCATGCATTTGCTCAATTTCGGGTACGTTGTCTACATGCTGTTCAATTTGTTTTTGTTCCTGTACCGGCTCTTGAATATGTTCCATGATATCCTTTTCTTTTTCAGGTTCAAGTTGAGATTGTAATTCGGCTTGTGGCTGTGATTCAAATTGATTAAACGCTGAGTCATCATCGGCAAACATTTGCTCGTGTTCCTTTTCGTGATGGGTCTGTTCATGGCTAACGACAACAGCTTCATCGGGCGAAATGAGATTTTCGGAAATATCCTCGATGGTATTTGTAGCTGGTGTAGCTGCAATTTCTTCGGCCTGAAAGCAAGAGCAAAAGAATAGAAATTTTAAGAATGATTGTCAAATTATCTTTGTTTAGTTTCTATTCTCATTAAAAATTTCTTTTGCAAATCGTGTGATCACTTAGTGCCATACTGTGCTATGCAATTTGTTGCTTTTTTTTGATAATTTAATGCGGCATAATATAACCATCCTCACCCCCACCACCATCACCTGCAAATGTTGTTTAATTATTTGGCATTCTTAAAATATGAAATAATTTTCAATTTGCTCGCTAAAATGATGTCTTTACGAAGGTATTTTGCCAAAAAATAAATGAAAAATTAATGAAAAGATAAAATTTTAAGTCAACATATAATAAATAATCTACGTTATTTGCACTTTATTGCTAATGTGCATGTCAATATATCGTATCTATAGTCAGTGACAAAAGAAAAGAAGAGAAAAGATAAAAAAAAACGAAAAATTAATTTTAAAAATTTAATTTTCTAAGTGCACCACCTGAGCACATCAGGTGCTTTAAAAGAAACCTAGTAATTCTGGGTATTGTTTTGTTTTTTTCTCCCACTTGGATGTAAGCCTGATAAATAGGCTTCTAAATTGGTTATTAGGGTATATTTTTTTGCAAACAGGATGTTATTACAATATGCCATAAATGTCGTTTAAAATCTTACAAATAAGGTCACTGTAGTCTAGTAGGTAGTGTGTTGGCTTAGTAGTAATGGGATCTCGGTTCAAAGCCCCGGGTCAGACATCTCCACCAAAACGAAATATGAAAAATATAACTTCGATGACTTCCTCTCAGCAGACTTCTGGCAAAAACTCTGAGAATGAAATAAGAATTGCCGTGAAAAGTTTCTCAGATATCTGTTGCTCCGAGGCGACTTAAAACTGTAGCTCCTGCGATTCATGGATAAAATTAACACATACATTATGGGTGCTGTGAGAAGCTAAATTGTAAGCCTGACTAAAAGAACAATTATTACTACTTGCCGTTAAAGTTAGGTTGAGTTAAAGGTAACTTTAGCTAAAGTGAACTTTAAAGTAATCTTTAACTTCTTTTCGTTATTACAACCTAATGATAAAATCAAGTTAACTTTTTCAAAAATATGGCAGTACCGGATTGATCGATACATTACTCAAATTAAATAAGTTTTTAAAATACAGTGGCAACGACGGGCTTCTTTTTTGTTGTATTTCCTCATTTTTTTATATTTAAATTTAAAATATTGAAAATAATATATAATACCGCAAGTTCAAACATAAAGTGAACTTTAAAAGAGTTATAAGTAGGATGATCTTCCCTTTAGCTTAATGCACGCGTCTACCATTTTATTGTCCACTTATAATAACGGAAAACAATGTATCTGCCCTTTAAAATCCGTCATTTAGTTGTAATAACAGCTCTAAGTAAGTTTCGTAAAATTCCATTAAGAAAGCTAAGATTTCGATGAAATTTTTATTCCATTATAAACCATGGAACCTGATATTATGTACGAAAGACAATGTCAGTAAAATAACCGCCTTTGAATAATTGTTTGTACACCTCGGACGGTTTCTTGGCTATAACTTAACGAATGTTGGTTTTTAAATACTTCAACGTTAAGTAATTATCCGCGTAGATATAGTCTTTGACGGAGTCCCCACAAAAAAAAAAAAAAAAAAAAAAAAACTAAACTTCAAATCGCATGAGCTTTTGGCCAAATGACGTCGCTAAAACGTGAAATTTATTCTTTGTGAAACTCTTTCTGCGATAAAGCCCAATCATTGCTGTTGTATGGCTAATGGCATTACCTTCTTGAAACCACATAAAGTCCTGTTTATAATCCTCAATTTCAGGCCAAAAAAAGTCGGTTATCAATGGTCACCGGGCTCTGAAGTAACTGCAGCAGTTATTTCAAGGCCATTTACGAAAAAACACAACCCATCACTTTTTACGTATGCAATGACTTTTCCACAATCACTTCTGCAAAAGTAAATTTTGGCACGGTGCTCAGAGACCCTATTTCCATTCTTTTTTAATAAAATTTTCTTAAAAGAACGTAATTATTGCAATCAACTTTTTAAAATTTCATATCATAATAGCGAATTGCAAATTGTTTAAAATTATATTTAAGTGTACATAGTAGAGGAAATTCATTAAATGATTTTAAATTCATTACCTCATAATGGCAAAACATTAAATAATAGAAAAAGCAAACAGGAATTATTTACTTAATAATTTAAAATAATATTTAATCCATGAGCAAATATTTTAAGACTTTCGGTTTTTTTTTCTTCAACAGTTTGTTGTTATTTTATTTTGAAAATATAAAAAATTATTAAATAAAATGTTAATGGTCAGTAGCAACCTCTAAACCCTCGAATAGTACATAAAAAATTTTGTTTATTTATTATTTATTTTTTATTTTTCTTTTGTTGTTGTAAACATTTACTTGTATTTTAAACGAAAAACAAAAATGACTCAGTTGAGGCTACGCCTTTTTCATTTTAACCGTCTTTTTCTTTTAACCGCATTAACGAAAAGAAAACACAGAATAACTGCAAAAGTAAAGTTGTACTACGAGGATGGATTTATAATTAACTGAGAAATAAATTAACCTATCTGGAATAAGGAACTAATTTTGTTAGCAATTGCGCACTATTTCTTCATTATTGGCAAAGCTGTTCCAACCGTGCCATTAACCCGCTTTTTATGTCGCAGTTCTAAAGAAATGGTCTCCAAATATGAGTGTTATTGCTTGGTAAATTTAGATAGAAAATCTACCAGGCATGGTTACAGGGCTATAATATTCACATGTGACCAAAACGATTGTATATCGTTACAATAATGATGAAGAATTAAAAAGGAGGTCATGCAAATGAATATCGCAACGTATGAATAACGCAAGAAATAATTGGAAAAATTTTTGTCAACGTTTTTCGAATAATATAGTCCACCCAGAAGTTCTGTGGGATACCATTAACAACGATTGTCACAAAAAAATCAGTCACCACCATTTCTTTAGAAAGAAAGCAGTACAGTATAATATATTTTTACAGAGGATTTTGGTTTTACACAATGACAGATGGCAACTCCATTATACCAGTACCTAATACAACAAACAAATCTGTATATGCTTGCTTATACGGAAAAACTTAATGAATGAAACTGACCATGAAAACAAAAATGGAACCTAGTACATTGAGACAACGAAAGATGGCAATCCTATCTTTCTAGACCCTGTTACAATCCAAAAAAATCTGTCGTTCGGAGTAGATCCCACCACTCATGTATAAAATTAACACACACAACATAAGTGGTGTGAGAAGCTAGGCTGTAATCCTGATATAAAGGTTGTAATGGCCAATTACGTATTGTATGTATGTTACAGTCCACTTATCGTCTTTGCTGGAGAAACTTAATTAATGAAACTGAAGCAAGGAAATAAAAAGAATACAAGAGATTAAGATACTCATTGACAGTCCTCAGCACATTACAAAAAACTAAATAATAATCCAGAGTGTAAAAACCATTAATTCCAGTTTCAATAGGTTATCACAACAATTTTTTTTTTTTTTACTTTTTTTACTTTTAAAACTGGAAATGGAAGAAATAAATCTTAAAACTTTATGATTATTTTTTTTGTCTGTCATCTATGGATTATAAAACATATTTTATTTATTTATTTATTTAAACTTTAATTGAATTACAACATTACCAAATAATTGTTAAACCAAGCGCGTTCCGTATTAGACCAGAACAACTTACAAAACAAACACACATAGACATACATACACTTCTGGTCGGTTTGGAGACAAGTGGATTTCATTTCACTTTCAAGCAAAACCGCAGAACATGTCGATTGGAAAATGGAAAAAAAATATATACAACAACTACAGCAACAACAAATGTTATAGCGACAGCGGGCAGCAAAATTAAAAACAGAAAATGCTAAAAAAATAAATAGAAAATTTTCTTTTTCATTTACAATTTTATTTTATTTTATTTTTTTTTTTTGTGTTAAATTCTCTCTCTCTCTTTAATTTTAGTTTTGTGAAAGTATTTTGACCGATTTCCAATTTTTACTTCATTTTTTTTTTGTCTTTTATTTTTTTTTCTTTGACTTTTTGGTTATTTTTTCTAGAAATACTACATTTTGTGTAGTTGTTGTTTTGTTGTTGTTGTTTGCTGTTTTTATTTGTCTACTGAGACAGCAGCGGTTAATGACTAGAACCTGGCCAACTGTAAAATTTTACATACATTTTATACATATGTCCACATACTACTTTACCAACACACACACATATATATACTCTTGCATTATTTTGTTAGTTTATATTGGGTTGTAGAGTTATTCCAACCAGCCAAAAACAAAAAAACAAAAAAAGGTCATTGTGGGGTTTTTTTTACTCTACATTATTGCCAATGATGGGTCGGTCTTCGTATGAATGTAAAGTATGGTGTAAATAATAAACGTTTGGGAAAGTTCTGTTGTTTCCTCAAGAAATTTAACAAAACAAAGCAGATAAAAAAAAATAGTTTTTTATTTTTTTTGTCTTTCTTTGTAGTGGCAACAAATACAAATACATTTACTAAATACAACACCTAATAATATACTTAGACAAGAAGAATTAACACACAATAGCAACAAAATTAAAAACAAAATGTGAAAAACAAAGGCATTTTCAAAAGAAACCAACACACACACGGAGAGAGAGAGAAGGAGGTGTGGAGAGCAGAGCAAATGGAGAGTAATGTCATTAACCCTACTCCATTTCGCAGCAACCATTAAATTAATACAGCACACTTATAAACACATACATATATATATGTACTATGCTCTTCTTCTTCTCACACTCGCACAGCACTCTCATGCATAATTTAGTTTTCATGTGTATTGGTAATTTCTTTGCGAAAATTATACATACATACATACATACATACTTAAAATAAAATAATAAAATACGAAAAAAAAAAAATAAAAGAAAAAGGAAAGAAAAAAATATAAAAAATACACACAGAAGTGTAAAATAATATTTTTTAACATTATTTTGCAAAATATATACATAGGTATGTATGTGTTTATATGTATGTACTTACCTCTAACAATTACATTTTTTTGTATATATAAACACATGTACTTGCTAATATGAGAAATAATAAAACACAACACTACCGTTGTTTGAGAAGATGACAATGTCGACGTCGTATTGGTTTTCGAAATTACAATGGAGACGACATGACTACATTCGCTAATAACACTTGAATTTCAATGTGCTAATAAACAATGCAAGCAAATAATTTTAATTTTGATGACAAATTTTAAAACAAATTAAGTCATCTGACACAGGGGTAATCAAACAAAGATTTAAGAAAAAAAAGTAATTAATTAATCCTTAATTTATAAGAAAAATGTAATTAAAATTGAATTAATATTGGTCAATTTAAGAGACATTAAAACGACATCTGCATTGTGGTAATTATTTAACGATTTAATATAAAATATTTTATTGCAGACTTCTGAATAAGACCCAGAAGTATTGCGAATGCTCTTGTAGTCAATAATATAGAAATTAAATTGCTTAGGGTTTGAATAGATATATAACAACATATAACCTTAATAGACGCCAAAGCATATCTGCTGAGATTTTATATGCCTTTCGGACTATGCGAAAAACTCACAATTTCAATCAGACACTGTGAGCAATCTATTACGACATTACGGTAAATTTCCTAAGTTAAACAAAATGCAAAACGATTAAAAATAAGAAATTATTATAACAGCACCAAAAGGGTTTAAATCGGTAGACTAGTCAGATGTATATAAGAGTCGCTAAGGATTTCTTGGGCTGATCGAAAAAGAGTATTCTGTATCAGTACTTAAGTGCTGCTCTCAAGGACTGATATTTACAGCCTAAATCGCTTTGTCAGGAGCTCCGAACGGTTTCGAGATTAGGGGATAACGAAGAACTGTGGTAACACAATGGGCCCCTTTGAGGCCTAAGTTGTCCCTCCAATTATCTTGGATGGGCAGCCACCTCCACCTACCTACCTACCTACCTACCAGTCTGTTTGAAGGGTTTAAGAAAACAACGAACTGACTTAAAAAGGAAACGGTCTGTAGGCCGAAATAAAGCTATCGAACAGTCTCAATGGTTCGACAGAAACTGTAGAAAACTCGAGAAATAATTTTAACATTTCAAATTCTGAGGAAACTGTCCCAACTTATGCAAGTTGATGAGAGATCATACAATAAGGGGGTTAATAACAATGTCATGGCTGAGTTACAGTTCTGACATTTATCAAGTTGGAGACAGCTTGACCAATTTCGTTTTCACTGTTTTTAGAGATCATTTTTCCTCTTGCCATTGATAGGTGAAGTTGAACTACAACAACTAGCGGTAAATGTATTGAAAGCAACGATATGATCCAGCCAGGGTTCGAATCCCCGGTCAGACATCAAAAACGAAATATGAACAAAAAATGTTTCTTCGGCGGCTTCCTATCTATCTGTCGTTCGGAATTTACTTTAAACTGTAGGTCCCGCCACTCATGTATAAAATTAACACACACAACATAAGAGGTTTGAGAAGCTAGGCCGTAATCCTGACTGAAGGGCCAACTATGTATGTTATGATGATATGATCCATCTATCAAAATGGACAGTATTTCAATCGTGTCTCGGTGCTTATTAATCAAAAGCCGTGTTTAACCAATAAAAGTCCATTATTTAAGGAATCACCTTTCTTCAAACCTTAGTTCCATTTAAAGTCAGTTAATAACACACAAACATCACGATAAAAAGTATATTAACGGACAATGACTTGAGCTTCCATTGACATGAAGAAGCAATCTTTACGTTGATGAGAGATCATACAATAAGGGGGTTAATAACAATGTCATGGCTGAGTTACAGTTCTGACATTTATCAAGTTGGAGACAGCTTGACCAATTTCGTTTTCACTGTTTTTAGAGATCATTTTTCCTCTTGCCATTGATAGGTGAAGTTGAACTACAACAACTAGCGGTAAATGTATGAAAGCAACGATATGATCCAGCCAGGGTTCGAATCCCCGGTCAGACATCAAAAACGAAATATGAACAAAAAATGTTTCTTCGGCGGCTTCCTATCTATCTGTCGTTCGGAATTTACTTTAAACTGTAGGTCCCGCCACTCATGTATAAAATTAACACACACAACATAAGAGGTTTGAGAAGCTAGGCCGTAATCCTGACTGAAGGGCCAACTATGTGATGTTAGTGATGATATGATCCATCTATCAAAATGGACAGTATTTCAATCTGTCCTCGGTGCTTATTAATCAAAAGCCGTGTTTAACAATAAAATGTCCATTATTTAAGGAATCACCTTTCTTCAAACCTTAGTTCCATTTAAAGTCAGTTAATAACACACAAACATCCACGATAAGTATATTACGGACAATGACTTGAGCATTCCATTGACATGAAGAAGCAATCTTTTATTATACTTCAGACAGTTATCATGTGGGAGATTGTGCTTGACCAATTTAGTTTCCAGGTCAAAGATCAGTAAATCAATAACATGTCACATATGCTTTAAGAAAAGCTGCTTATTACAACATAAAACAAAAAACGTACATATAATGAAAACGTGTACGCAATCTGCACATTTTTTGTAAGCCATGGCTAAAATAAAAGAGAAATATAAAAAACAAAAACAAAAACATAGAAAACAGATGGTTGCACATATAGACGACTGGCTGGCTGGCTGGCTGACTGACTGACTGAATGACTGATTGACTGGTACAAAAAAAAAAAAAACAATTATGATTTAGCAATATGGTTCCACAACAATGATTACACCGACAATATTCATATTGACACAAAATTTTATTAAATTTTTTTCTTGTTTTTTTTTTGTTTGTTTTCTTCTGTTTTATCGACTTGCCACAAACCGGTACACTGAAGGAAAAACAAAGGTACTTTAAATATCATCTACACAAAAAAATTATAAAAAATAAGGCAAGAAAAAAAAACAAATTGCAATTCAAAGTAATAATGTTAGCCTTAGCCATTTTAAGCTTGTCGTGTTTAATTTTTGTCAGATTTAAAAAAAAAAAAAAAAAAAAAAAAAAAAATTAATATACGATTTAAAAAAGTTACAAATTAACCACAAAAATTTTAAATGCAAAAGAAAAGAAAAATAAACTAAAACAAGTTAAAATACATAAAAAAAAAAAATAATTATAATTGTGTTGAAAAAGTTTGAAAAAAAAAAGAAAGTTAATTATACGATCTAGTAAATACTACTTATAAACTAATTTTAAAACAAGATTAAATACAACAACAACAACGCAAAACTATTCTTTAATTATAAACTTGCAACTTTAAATTATAATTTTTGGTGTTTTGTTGTTGTTTATAGTTTTTTTTTTTTTTTTTTTTTTTTTTTTTTTTTTTTTTT
>QOCX01000264.1:122053-132588 GCA_005959815.1 Sarcophaga bullata
AATAATTTGGCCATGAATTTAAAGCGAAAGTGTTTTGAAAGCCGAAAATTTCAAAATGCAACACAAATATTATGTGGAAAATTTTTAATTTAATTTTGATAAATGAAATGAATGTATCAGGTGTTATAAATTCAAAAACTAAAAAACAAAACACTTTAATTTGATAATATGAACTCGTAATAAACAAAAATTCAAGTGAATTTGAAATCAAAAATGTTTTCTTTTTTATTCGATCAATAAAATACGGTTTTAACTTTTGAAAGTTCTTCTCCAATTGTCTTAATACAGAGGCTTTTATTGTAAGTTGTAAAATTTTTGTTAAGTATAATGCAGAAAAATAAAAAAATTTTGTAAGACCTCTTTTCTTTCTTTCTACAATGTATTCTTCAACTCTTACTCTTATTTCTCTTAAAGATTCTCTCCCTTTTTAGCTTCCAACCCTGTCAACTCCTTTTCAAATGACAATAAAATTTGTCATTCATATTGCGCTGATCGTAGACCACGTCCTTTAGAGATTGAAGTATAAACGTTGAATATAAATGACTCACCCGGTTTCAAGCTACAGCTAATCTACGAACAGGGTTGTATTGATAGGATCGTTAGAGTCAATGCACAAAAGACTTAGGACTTGTTCTTGTAAGGCAAGCAATTCCACACTTCTGTCTATTTGAATGAAAAACACAAACAAAAACACTCAATTTTGTTTTTGTTTCCCATATAAACAGACAAGCAAGTCTTATTGCTTGTTTTACAAGAATAAGCCCTTAATGTTGTTTATTGTCAGAAGCAGTGATCAGCAATGAGTATACAAAAACGATGAGTAGAATCGAATCATACTCATAATTTCTGATACTTATACGCATTCATACTTATTTTAATATAATGGAACCTCCTTTACTCATATTCAAAGTTTGAAGTACTCATCATATTCATACTTAACAACATGTATGATGTTGTTGATTTCGACTCTCCATGACTCAATATAAACAAGAATAACAAAATAGGTATGATTTGCGTACGAACATTAAAATACTCACTAGAAGGTTGAGAGTTTGATCTGCTTGCTGCTCTGTCTTTTTGGCTTATGTGTCTTTTTTCTTTTGTTGTAAGTGCAACATAGCTAAGACTATAACTAGTTAATGCGCTTCACTGTCTAGAAGTATCTGAGAACCGTATTATTTCGAAAACGACGATGGCAGAATCGTTACCATTAATTTAGACCCCTTTGGCCATACGATAACCGTTTACAATTGAGGATTATGAAGTGTATGGCATGTGGTTTCAACAAACTACGTGCTACGTGCTGCACAACATGACCAATTTTGACTTTATTAAATAAGCACTGTCCAGAGAATGTAATTTTATGTTTTGGACGACTTTAATTGCCCACCAAGATCATGCGATTTGATGCCTTTGAACTTTCAATGTGGAGCTATGCCAAAGACCATCTCTACACTTATAAGCTTCTAACATTTGAAAATCGAAATTCTTTAAATTCTTAGTTACTGGGTTTATTATGGGGCACTGCGAGATTAAAACGCTGACAAGGATCTGGAACAGATACCAGCCGGACTATTGCAGGGCTTGTTGCGACGAGGAGGAGTTAGAAACTATCGAACACCTCCTCTGTAACTGTCCAACCCTTAGTTAAGGTTAAGGTTGAGGATCCTGGGCAGGGGCATCTGCGAGGGTTTGACCTCCAAGTACTGTACTTGTCTCAATGGCAAGTACAAGTCCTCTAACCTAAACCTAAACCTAATGCAACCAATATAGATACGTGTGTTTATTGTATTTCGAAATTCAGTCTAAACGAAATAAGAATATTTCTGAATATTGCAAGGGTTGCAGTCATAGGAAAAAAGACGTAAAGAAGCAGAATACCCGCATAAATATTTTTTTTTGTTTTGGCAAAGACAAATTCTTTTGCCGGCAATTATTTTTTTATGCAGGTGTTAATTGGAAAAATGTTTGCCAGTGGTTGGTTGGCGGTGGTGGCGTAGGCGATGTTTTTCTAGGGTGTATTTTTCAGCCTAGCCCTGAACACAGTTTATGTTGAATTATTATAAATTGAGTGTGTGTGAGTGTATGTTTTTCAAAACTTTTCATGAAATTTACGTAATTTTAAACAGTTTTTCTACTTTTTTCCTCTTTTCTTTTGAAAGATAAATGAAAAACAAAAAAAAATTCTGGCTAAATAACAGAGATAGACCAGCGACCACACCTGAATATCACGTTTCTTGTGTTTGCAGTGAAGCAACAACATTCAACATTTAATGGTCGTTCATATAACATCATAATGCGCTCCTTGCTTGTTATTGTGAATTAAAGAACGCATTAATTTTGAATGCTATTAATCATATTTTTTTTTTTATTATTTTATTTTCTTATTGTCTAAAGCTAAAAATTCGTTTTATTTTTGTTTTTCTAAAGCATTTTTTAAAATGACATGGTTAATCACCAATGGTAAGGCCCGCCCGGGCCCTTAAATTACAAAAAAGATTATATTGTGTGAAGTGAATTGGTTTTTCTTTTTTTTTTCTCTTTTTGTTGCTACACTTATTGTATTTCTTTGTTATTTCTAGTTCATTATAATGATTTCTACTATATTCCTATTATGGATAAATATAATTAATATTTTACGATGACTACTTTCAACTATTTGTGATTTTGTTTTAGTGGAACTTTTCATTAAAAAAAAAAACTAAAAAAAAAAATTAGAAAAAAAAACATAAAAAAAAATATTTTCTTTTTAATTACAAAGCGCAACGAATTTCTTTTGTTCACTCATTCATTTATTCATTCATATAGTCGTAGTCGGTCGCCGGTCGTCAGCAACAAACATTTTTCGTTGTTATAACAATTTATTCTCTTTCATTCATTTTCTATTTTTTTTTGTTTTTCACAAACTAAAAATCATAATTTTTTCTCTTTTATTTCTATTTTTTTTTTACATCTAACTGTAAAATTATTTGAATTTAACGGAAATGATAAAATCGTCAACATCATCATAATCGTTTGCCGCTGTCGTCATCATCGCCATCATCCTCAAAAAATTTCATTATTTTTCTTCTCTTGTGCCTCTCTCTTAACAATAAAAATGTAAATGTTTAGGGAATTAATTAAAAACAAAAATCAAAATCATAATGATGATGATGATAATTTTCATTTTCATTTCTTTTTCTTTTTTTTTTTTTTGCCTTTTAAATCAAGAAATTAGACAACCACCGGTGTGGTGTGGTGTGGAGTGGTGTGTTGTGCTGTGTTTTATTTTCCCATCATTAGGTTAGTTTTCGCTTAGATTGAACTTTTTAATTTTTTCCTTAATTTTATGCCAATTTATAAATGAAAAAACAAATTTTTTTTTCATAATTGATAATTGATTGTAGAGCAAAAGAAGCAGGAGAAACAAAAAAAAAAAATTAAACAATTAAATAAATTAGTTGCACAGCAGCAACAGATTTAGAATGTACAGTGTGTGTGTCTGTGTGCGTATTGTATAATAAAGATTTAGGAAAAGCGAAAAAATAATTAAACAATATATGACCTATGATCTTAAACGTTCTTTTTAATTAAGTTATAAACAAATGTAGATTGTGTAGAGAAAAACCTCAAACATAGTTCACAAGAAATAAGGTGAAAAATATTTGTACGTCAATAGCCCCCCTTTAAAAGAATTCTCACAGATAATAATGAAATTGTGCCAAAGCTTTAAACGGGGATTAAAAAAATCTGCCATTCCTCATGAGCAAGTTTTTCAGTTGAGTTTTGTTTGAGGTTTATCGACTAAGTAGTCGTTCTTCCAAATGATCTCCTAAACACTATCTAAGATTCATATCGAGGCTTTGTACAAGAGTATTAAGCCTGCAGGGGCTTTGGTAGCCCAACCACATCTTCATATTAGCAGCAGTATAGATTGAAGCCGCCGTGGTCTAGTAGGTAGTGTGTTGGCTTATTAGACGAAAGGCCAGGGTTCGAATCCCGGTCAGACATCAGAAACGAAATATGAAAAAAATATTTCTTCGGCGGCTTCCTCTCAGCAGATTTCTGGCAAAAACTCTGAGAGTAAATACAATTGCCATGAAAAGTTTCTCAAAAATCTGTCGTTCGGAGTCGACTTTAAACTGTAGGTCCCGCCACTCATGTATAAAAATTAACACACACAACATAAGTGGTGATGAGAAGCTAGGCCGTAATCCTGACTGAAGGGTTGTAATGGCCAATTATGTATGGTATGTATGATTGCATTTGTTGTTAGTAATAACCATTACGAACTCTTAATTCTTTCGAACTTTTGGTGAATTTGTTCTTCAAAATGTATAATGCCTCTACATATCCCTACAGAATTGTTCTTTCCACTAATATATACCAATAGGCCAACAATTTGTTCAAACATCTAATTACCTTGGCAAGAGTATAAGTAAATAAGTCTATGCACAAGTGTGTGTATTACAATCTACATATAGAAGATATATTATACACATGATTCTTTACATCAGAATACGAGTAAAAACTTAATAACCTACAAATAGTTTCACTCAGAGGAAGTTTATATATTTTCATTTCAGTTCATCGTTTTGTTACATACAAATGCCATCATATTTACAACAACAATAGTATTCGAAACCTATAAAAAAAAAAAGCAAGGGAACTGCTTTAATTAAGTTTTTGTGTGAAGTCATTATCACATCTCATGTGGTTATGGTCTAAATGAAGCATCCAGAAATCAGAAAAACCATAAAGGCCAGAGCCAGCCGAACTTCTAAAGTAGTTTCTATATTTCTTCAACATTTTCATCAATTAAAGAAGGAGAGAGGGAGAGCGCGCTGAAGTCACTATCACTCCTTCTGAGTAAAATTCATGAGGTCGTTAAAAAAAAAATTCAGCATAACTTCAGAAAAAGTCTCATTACTCAAGCCAAACATTTGATAATTCTTTTTTTTCACCAATTTCTTCACTTATTTAACATTTTCATCAAATGGTGACCAATATCTGGAGAAATATTTGCGATTTCATTGATTTCTTCAATACGTTGCTAAAAGTATGCACTTTCGAAAAAAAAAAAAAAACAATTAACCCGGCAAATTATTAGTCCCGACAATGACATTCTACTTTTATGTTACCAAATTCTTGTGATTCCAATGCTAACTGATCTAACAGAAGTCATAATAAACCGATAGGAAAGACTTTCTCTGGCTAAAATGTTTTGTTTTAGTATTTTCTCCGCTATACGTCTTATTTATCGAACAACCATGAGGTAAGAATGTCTGGTAACGTACATACAATCGACACACTTGTAACATGTTTTTGCTACTTTGTGTGGCATGACTTTATGACTTACTTAGAGCTAGTTAAACAATTTAGTTCGAACAATTTAGCAACATATTACTTTAAAAAAGACTATTGTTTGTACTTGATCGAAAACTAATAATAATTTTTTCTTACCCCTTTGGAAACATTTGTAATATGAGGACAATGTTTGAAACATACCTGTAATGAAACAAAATTTTTAAGTTTTATTAATAAATTATGAATAAAAGGAATACATATTAAACTTTTAATATTATGCACATACAATATTTAACAAATAAATTAAAATATGAAGGACTTAATGGATGATGGGTAAGGAAATAGAGAAACATAACCTCAAATCATATTAAATGCCTGTTAAAGCAAAACACTAAAATACACATCATCATAACGGTGTCATATTAAAGAACGCTTTACATACTAATTAACGCTAAAAAGTTTACAGGCTCTGCAGGTTCTATAGGATGATAAACCTGTGAACAATTTTCTTTTAATTTCACACAACAGAAGAATTTGTAGTAAATATTACAGCTCTTGAAAGCGTTCAATTTCACGTTAGCTGCTATTAATTTATCATATTCGATTTTTGAATATTAAAGATTAGCAATTTTAATGCACTCCAGTAAAAAAAAATCTAATTAAGGTGCTTACATAGAATATTATTTAACTGGAAATCTGAACTGAACTTTGGTAATCCGTTTATCGATGTACTTAATAAGGTAGGAAAAACTACCATTTACCTTCGAAATGCGATATTAAACTGCACGCTATGTTGAAACAAACTCTGTCTGAAGGTCAACAAAAAACCATTGTTTTGCTAGACAATGCCTTGCCTAAAATATCGGCATACGAGGTGTGTTAAAAAAAAAAACTAAGGTGAGGCGTATGTACTTCACAAAGTACAAAAATCAATCAGATTTTCTGCCAAAGGAAGAAAGCATTTCCAACCAATTAAATCAAGTACATACTCAAAAATACTTGAAATATTGCCAATCCATGCCTCTGCCCAGTGAGAAGCCTCTCAAGTCAAGTAGTGAAAAAGACGTATTCAGTTCGGTAACTTTCCTTCAATATTTTATAGAAAAGGTAAATTAGCATATTTTCAGCACCCCATACCAAAGAAATATCACAGCCATCCGTTCGTTGGCAAATTCGAAGTGATGGAATAAGAAAAGCGTAGCCTAGAAAAGAAACATTCTGAAAACCTGTGGCACAGCATGACTAAGGGTCATTATAACAACTTGCCTTTAACTAAAAGGAGAATTTTAACGGGCAAATAAATTGTTTTCATTATTATAAGTAGACAATAAGGTAGACGTTAAGGTAAAGGGAGGATCATCCTACCGCTAACTTTTAAAGTTAAGTTAATGTATGAACTTGCCATATTACATATTATTTTCAATATGGCAACTTCAAATATAAACAAAATGAGCAAACTTAACACAAAAAAAAAAAAAAAGCCTATCGTTACTACTGCCTCTAAAAAAAAAAATTGTTTATTTTGGCAAATGTTATCGACAGTGCTGTGGCACTGTCATATTTTCGAAAACGTTAACTTTATTTTATCATTCGGTTGTAGTAACCAAAATAAGTTAAAGATGACTTTAAAGTTCAATTTAGCTAAAGTTACCTTTAATTAAACTTAACTTTAACTTCAATTTAGCTAAAGTTATCTTTAACTAAACTTAACTTTAACGGCAAGCTGTAATAATGGCCCTAAGCTCTCATTCGCAAATTTACATTCTAAAAACAAAATCGCCTAGAGGCAGAGGTATAACAAGAAGATGTATAAAGCCTGTACCTTGTTTACTTCTAAAACTTAAAACCGTTTTACACCTTACATGGCTAACTTAGAAACTGGTCTCTGTTTGCGGCACCTCTTTTAGTGAACAAACATTTTCATTTACAATTAAAGAGAAAAAAAAAAACGAAACAATTTCAAAATTGAGTTTTAAAAAACGCAATTTACGAAACTTCTATTTCCTCTTGCAACATCACCCTGTGTGTATGTATGTTGGTTGTGTCAAAATCATGTGGAAAAACTTGTTTTGGGAAAATCTAAGAAAAAAATAAACGAATTCAGAAAGAAAATGTTTAAATGTTTGGTTACAAGATGAAGAAAACAAAAGAACAAAAGAAAAAAAATTAAAAAAAAACACTTTAAAATACAACTGCAACACAAATTAACTTAACGTTGCAAGTTTGTTTAACTGTAAAATTTTAACTGCAAACAGAAATAAAAAAAAAATAATAAATAATTATCTCTTCAAGTGAAGTCATGATCATGATTTTTTTTTTTTTTTATTTCGTTTGCGGTTCGTATTTTGTTTCATTTTAATGATTTTTTTGGTTTTTTTTTTTTTTTTTTTTTTTATCATTCTTGCTACAAATGTCGGTCTGTTTTACAATATTTTTTCTATATTTTTATTACAATTTTAATGTTTGTCATAATTCATGAATTATGAAGCACAATAAGATAGTCAAACAATAGCATTTTAGTTTAAGCGAGCTATAGTTGCTGTTGCAGCAGCAATTGTATGCAACATGCAACAGCTGATTAACATAAAAACAGAAAAACCACCCAACTACAGCTGCTGCTATTGCTGTTGCTTTATTACAATTCTTCTCGCGCATCTTGTCTTTTCAGCATTTTTTATGAAGCGATTAATAATTTTCCAAAATTTTATGTTGAAAACCCATTTTTCTATTGTGAATTCAAACAGAGAAGACAGACAAACAGACGGACAGTTATTCGTTGAGGAGGTGGTAAAGTAGAAGAAGAAGAGGAAGAAGAAAAAAAAGAAGGAGGGGAGACCATGTAAGTATATCATCATTTCACATCTTTAGCAACAGTCACAGTACAATAACAATAAAAGATGCAGAAGAAGAAACATTTTATTTCGAAAGTCTTTCCTTTCTTTCACTTCCCAATTTCAATTTGATGGTTGGGGCTTTTGTTTCTTTGGTTTAGTTTGTTTGATTTTGTTTTATTAGTAGAAAATCTAATAAAAATAATAAGATACAGTATAAATACTATGAAGAAAGAGTAAGAGAGAGGGAGAGAGAGAGAGGCAGACGAGGACGGAGACATAGAGAAACAATAGTCATTAAAACACGATTTGATAAATTTGTACTAAAAATTAAATGAAGCATGCAAGTGCAGCACACAGCACCACACAGAAACATACAATTCTACTACCACTACTCTACTCTAAGAGAGACTTGCAATACACGATAGACATTGTTAATGAATGCTTGGCTGAAGGGACCAAATGGAAGGAAGGATGGTCCGTACGTCCGCGGCGGAAAGGAAAGACGTAAGTAAAGAAAGCAAGTAAGAAAAGAAGGCTGGCTAACAACCAATTTCTATGTTATAAAATGATTGCCCAAAAAAAAAGAAGAGAGATAAAAGGAAACTAAAAGAAAAAAGTTTTATTTTCTTTAGATTCTATTGTCAGTTTTTCCTGATTTCTTTACAGTTTCTCTAGAGATTTTTAAAAGAATTTAATCATGTTGACCTAAGTAATCGCGGGTACAATGCCTCAAAAGGCCTCAGAGGAAAAGCCGAAAGAAAAAGAAACTTAAATCCACATCATTAGCAAATTTCTTAAAGGTTAAGTTATATTGTATTGGAAAAGAATTGAATGAATTGCACATTTTTTTCTGTATTTTTTTCCAATAAATCGAGTCGCATGACATTATGGTAGTTTGAAACTGACTTCCGTTGCTTCAAGAGCTGCTGATTTGTCGACTTAACATGACCTCTAAAAAAAACATTCTTAGTGCCTCTAGAATGTATACAACTTCCCGTTAAAGTTGGGTTTAGTTAAAGTTAACTTTAGCTAAAGTAAAATTTAAAGTCTTGTTAAACTTCTTTTCGTTATTACAACCTAATGATAAAATAAAATAAACTTTTCAAATATATTACAGTGCCGGAGCAATATCGATAACATTTGCTAAATTAAAAAAGTTTTTTTAAAACGCAGTGGCAACAACGAGCTTCTTTTTTGTTGTGTTTGCTCATTTTGTTATATTTGAAATTGGTAAAAGTCATAACATTTAGTGAAGAGAATAATTACGGGCAAAGAAAAGTAGATAATATACGGTAATAATGCCCAAAGTCGCCTTAGTCAGGTAGGTAGTGTCTTGGCTTATTAGACGAGAGTCTATGGTTAAAACCCCAACTCAGAGATTTAAACGATATTAAAAAAATAAATCTACGGGAACTCGCTCTCAGCAATCTTCTGTTAAAACTGTGAAAGTCAATAAAAGTGCCATGAAAAGTTTCTCAAACATCTGTTGTTCGAAGGTTACATTAAACTGAAGGCCCCCCCCACTCATGCCTAAAATTAACACACAACAAGATCGGTGGTGTGAGCAGATAGGTTGCAATTCTCGCTAAAGAGTTGTAATAATGCGTGAAAAAATTTACAGACGTTAAAAAGCCAGAATTAACACTAAGAAAGGTTGAAAGGTGATGCTATCTAGATCATAATGGTTTTAATATTCTGCAAATAGTAACATCTCCTCTCTCTCCCATTTTTTGAACCAACTTGTCCATTATATTCGAAACCATTATCAAGGGGAAGTAGATAGAATACTGCGACCTCAGTATTAAAATAGAATTGATTATCATGAGCTTCTGCGGTCAACAATTAATGCGCTGGAAGCAAGCACTTGGTGGCCATATGGCCCACTGTGTTACCCAGTGTGAGATAATACCTCTTGCAATGATCCTTTAATGGTGGATTTGATGAATAACGGGCATGATTTATGATGAGGCAAGTAATACTTGGAAATCTGTTCGGTTGTATGATTCATTCTGGTGACAATTTTAATTTAATAAGAGAAATAATTATATTTTTGCATTTGATGAATGCATTCTTTTCAATATAATCTCCATGACAAAAGTTGCTACAATATTGTTTCAATAATAATAATAAAAAAAAATATTAAGAAATATGCACTAATGATGACGATGAAAACAGATGAAAGCCATAAAAAAAAACGAATTGAAATGAAATGGAACTTCTTGCCTTGTAACGATCGAAAATATGAAATCATTGTAAGAGTTCGAAATATTTAAGAAGAACAAGAAGAAAATAAAACTCCCCTACCCACAAAAACATTTCCAAAATCCTAAAGATGATTTTTCATTTTAAATTTTCAGAAACACCAAAAAAAAAAAAAAAAAAAAAAAAAAAAAAAAAAAAAAAAAAAAAAAAAAA
>QOCX01000264.1:142570-158149 GCA_005959815.1 Sarcophaga bullata
CTTTTAGTTTCTTTCAAAGAGGAACATACGGTTTTTCCAAAACAGGTGCATTCTATCAGATTCTAGAATGATAGGGTTGCCATCTCTCATAGTCTAGAGAATATGTTGTCATTTAAAAGTTAGAGTATAGTTGGTGCTATGGCATATGGGTGACATTGCTTGTTGCTTGTGTATTGTTAATATTATGCTCTCTTGAGAGACAGGAGGCTTCTTAACGGCTGATGTATGTGGATGGTGAAAATGAAAACATAGAAAATGATTTGTAATTAGATTGGTATATTTGAACAGTTACATTTTACCGTTTTACATTCACAGAAAACCTTTTTTGAAAGTCATAATTAAAATTAATTGGCAAACTAATGAAGTTTATTTCAAAATAAAACTTTTTTTCTATTTCTTTTATAACGTGTCTAATCAAATTATTCATTTATTATTGCAAATATTGTTTTGAATGGTAATACAATACTAAGCTTGCCATATTTTTCTTTTTTTTTAATTCTCTTGACAAGTAAATAAGAAATAAATCAGTGTAATTTCTATTTTTTTTTTTTTTATTTTGCAATAAAACTTTCATAAATCAAGGCACAGGAAAAACCAATTATATTTAGAAAATGAAAAAGAGAGAAAGAGAAAAACACAACAGATAAGATAAAACTGTAATAAAATCAAATTGTAAAAATAGAAAACCAGTAATAATAAGTCATAATAGTGTGTTTTAGTGTTAATACATCTTTTTTTTTCTTCTTTTACAACATTTATTATGGCCAATTAACAAAAAACTTAACATTCAAGGTATACGATTTAGATTTTCGTTTAACTAATTGGGGTTAAAGACCGGCAACTATTTTCAATATTTAAACATTTAAAGAAACTGTTGTGAGTGAGTCATCAAACTCAAATCAAAATACTTTCGAAATATAATTTTTTTTTTTTTTTTTTTTGGCAAATCATAGCAGCCCACCATCACCACCTCTACCTAAGCTGTGAAGGCACATACAGAAGGAGGATGATATCAAAAAGTGTTTAAAATTCAAATTATATACCACACGAGTATTTAAAATAATTTTTTTTTTCTTTTTTTTTAGTTTTTAATAAAAAAAAAAATCTTTTTTTTTTTTTTTTTTTAAATTAAAATTTTGAACATGTACTGGGGGGCTAGCATTTGCATGAAATGCGAATTATTATTAGAAAAAGAGAAAGAGTGGGTTAGAGCCAATCGTACTCCGTGATATTATATATCACAGTACATACATACGTATGTATTTATACAAACAATATATAAAAAAAAAAAAATTGCATGCAAAACGTTGGAATAAAAAATATGTTAAAATTTAAATTAAACAACAACAACAACAGCAACAAATCATGTTGCCGAACATTGTATGCCAAACAACTTGCAACATGCATACACACATACATACATATATTGTATGTAAAGCACCAACTAAAATTTGAGAATAATCCAATGAAACGAATTTTCAAAATTCACTTTGCATTATGAAAGTCAATTTTTCTTTATTTCTTTTCATTTATTTTCGTTACTTATTCAGGTCCATATCATTACAGCAATAGCAAGCAAGACCAGCTGCTGTAGCAGTCATTCAGCAACAGCAACAACCAAATTAAGAAATAATAAAGCTACAAATAGTAACAACAACAACAACAGCAGCAGCATACCTAGTAACATAGCTACACAGGCAATCATGTTGCTTTGGCAAGTGCTGGGTACACTTTAAAAAAAAAAGAAGAAGAAACAGCTTGAAAACTACAACAAAAAACAAGCACAACACCAATAGACGTAATAATAATGGTAACAATGGCAACAATGGTAACAAGTATAACGAAAAACAATAAAACCAAAAGCAACAAACAAAAACAAAATGCTCGAAATAAGAAAACATAAACCATACTTAAATTGAGAGAACGTCTTCAAAGATATACGCCATCATTCAGTGCCACAGCATTCAGCATGTTATTCGAAAGAAATTAATGATAAAACATTCAAATAGAATGTACTACATAAAGTCAGGGATTCCCAAAGAATTTTGCACATATACAAGGCCATTCTAGAGATTTTATTGCTTCTGATCAATACAAAATGTATGTAACTGTTTATGACGTACATATGTATTGTATTCAAAACTCTTAGTAGGGAGAAAGGGATTAATATATTGTCAAACCATCAAGCAAAAAAAATTTAACCAAAATCAGTGCTGCCAATATATTACACAATAGCTGTACTGCAGCGTTAATCTATATACATAGTGTGTCCCTATAATGTATCTCCCAAACCTGTTGCTCCGACAAACTTCAGGCTATTGTTCAGCGTCAGTAAGGGTAGCTCCCAGCCAAGTACTGGATACATACCCAGGTGTTTCCTTCTGACATAAATGTCTGTATTCTGATGATTAATTTTTCTCATCAGAGAATCTACATATAATACCTTAGGCTATCCTTATCCTGGACAAGAGATTTTTGAATCCACAATGTCCGGCAAAAAAAAATCCGATTACTATCCTTTTGAATAGTACATGACTCATACATACCCTCTTATCATTGTAAACGCACCAACAACAGTTTATATTGTTTCAAATAAATTTGGCTCAAGAAGAGCCTCCACGCGTACCAGTACTGTAGAAGCTTCCCTCTTCGCAAAGTCATGTACCTGCCAGATATCGGCAATGAAATTTTGAATATAAGTGAGTCAATAATATTGAAATTTAACTGTGTACTCTGATTCATTCTTACTCACTACAACGTTGATTTATAAGTACAAGTTGCAATGAGTATGCATACAACATTGACATCAAACTCATACCATTCGAAATATGTTTGATTCATAAGCGTACTCATTTAGATTCATAACTTTAGAAAAATGTTTATAAAATGTACTCATAAATGATACGAGTGACTCGAATCATTCGAGTCTTAGTTATTGTTGTATTTGCGACAAAAGAAAAAAGACAGACAAGCAAAAAAGACAGAGCAGCAAGCAGAGCAAACACACAACCTTCTAGTATTTTAGTGTTCGTATGCAATTCGTACTTATTTTGTGATTCTTGTATGGAGAGTAGAAATCAACAACATCATACGTGTTGTAGAGTATGATTATGACGAGTACTTCAAACTTAACATCGTACGTGTTGTTAAGTATGAATATGATGAGTACTTCAAACTTTAAAGATGAGGAGAGGAGGTTCCATGATATTAAAATAAGTATGAATGCGTATAAGTATCTGAAATTATGAGTATGACTCGATTCTACTCATTTTGTTGAAAACTCATTGCTGATCTCTGGTACCGGCTCATTAAAATAAATTCCGACATGGCCTGGAATTCAGCAAAGAGGGACTCCGTAGCCTATGGTAGGGGCTATAGAAAAAACACAATATAAGGCAAGTGCTCGGATGGTGATCTGACTGATAGGTAGAGAGTATTGTTATGTTCCGTACATTATACTTCCTGTCAAAGTTGAATTGAGCACATATTACGATGGCTTCCACTTGGAAGTTAAGAATAATTCATGTACTGAGTAATTTACGCTCGATTTTGAATAGAAAACCAAAGCGTTTAGAAACTGAGATGATACCCAAAAACTGAAAACATATATAGAAGGGCAAAGATTTAAGTAATCACAACAGCAAAGCTTAAAAAAATTAAGACTACACAACAAAGTATTCAATCATTTTTATCAGAGGCGTGTATTACTCAGAAGATATTCACGCAATCCATTCATCACATTTGTTATGACATTACATTAAAATCAGTAAAACGAAGAAGAGAGCTCAGTTTTTGTTGAGTATTATTATAAGACTAAATTAAGACATTTTTTTCTTCATTTATGTCACTCTAACAGACACTCAGAAGACAACCGGGAGAGCTACCTTCGGGCTACTGGCTTCACGTTGCGGCCATAAGCTCTAGTCTATTATCATATTAAATAGGTTCGCATGAGACTTTCATAATGTGAGTAAATAGTTTAAAATTATTAAAGATAAATGGAAACAATAACTTTACGTTTATATGACGTCATTAAGAATCACTGATTTGAAAGTAAAAAAGAAGATGAAAAACCAAGCAAAACTAAAACTACAAGAAATAGAAGCAATAAAACACCTGCTGCCAGTGACCGCTGTTAGAAATAAGAAGAGCAAAAAAAAACAAAAGAAAAAAATGTTTGAAAATTTGTTTATTCTGCATGCTTTTCTCTTAAGCTTATTCTGTTTTTTTTTCTCTCTATGAATTTAAGCCGGTCGCCACTTTAGAAACAAGTAAACGTATAGCACAACGCTAGCAATGCTAATGATAATAAGCGTGTTGTATACTGACTGCCAGCCTGCCACATTCAAACATTGTAGAAATAATTCCGAGCAATTTTTCCCGTTGTATTTCATTTCTTTCCACATGTTTGCTACACTCCGTACAAGAATGTGATGTGGAGTAAAGAATTTGAAGATAGAAATGGAAAAAAAGAGTTAAAAAAACTATATGCGAAGTAAAGGTTTTTCATTCGTTATGATTTTATGAGTTTTTTAGCATTTGAAAAAAAAAATAACTTTAGTCGCCGCCAGTAGAACGGCAAAAAAATATTTTTAAAAAATATTAAAAAAGAAAAAATAGTTGCGCTAACAATACATAAAGAAAATTCAAACAAGATGAGAGGAAAAACAAAATGAAATAGAATAAAAAGATTTAATTTCACGCTTACACCATTTGCAAACAAAATCGTAAATCGACGTAGTCTATATAGTAGGCAGTGTATTAGCTTTGCAGGACAAACGCTCGTGAGATCGAAACCTCAACTCTGACAGCTCAAAAGATAGAAATATGAAAACAAATATTTTCTTTACTGTCCTCCTCTCAACACTGTTCTGGCAAATGCTCTTAAAGTAAATAAAAGTGCCATGAAAAATATGTCGTTCGAAATCGATATTAAACTATAGGTTCCAACACCCCTGATTAAAATTAACATGGATGATAGGAGAGGCTAGGATGGAATCCTGATTTGGTATTGGCCAATTCCTGGGTCTGTATTGGCCAATTACATACGCACGTCAGATGACTCCTAGCAGAAGAGTTCCCTAAAGAATATCAAAAGGACGTAAGCTTGTTGTGAAATAGTACGTTACGAATACGGTAAAGAACAAATGGTATTTGATAATCAGGGTTGATTTTAGTACCGCTGTATTCAGTATTTATTGGTGGACATAAAGAGAATCCACAAAAAAAATCAATCAAATAGGAATACAATTCATAAAATGAAAAGGAAAATAATTAGAAAATACTATGGAAATGGTGTTAAACAAAGAATCACTTAAGAGTACTCCAACCATATACACATACATACATACGCCCGTAAACATCCATTTCAATTGCCAACCCCCCCCACTATAGTTTTTAAACAACTTTATTCTTTCAAGTGACTGCTGAAAAAGTTATTAGAAGAACTATGTTAACACCATACACCAAAGAGAGAGAATGTATGCAAGTGTATGTGTGTGTGTGTATTATAGTGTAGCGATATGGTCATTGCCATTCGTGCAGTCAATCAATCATAGTTACAGTAATTTTATAGATTCTTTCTTTATTTTTCTATACATTTTTGTATACTTTTACCACAGCACTTCAATTCAACTTCAACTATTCAATGTTTTTCATTGCTTTCGGTAATGTCTAGGCTATTTTTTTGTGTGTGTAAGCATATGTATGAAGAATGTATGTGTGTAAGCATTTACTTTTGTTGTTAGAATTGAATTCCTTTTAGAAATATGCATTGAGCATGAACAAACAAAAAAAAAAAAAATCTCATCATCTGCCAATAGCTGTGATGTATGACCGATAAAACTAACTGATGTAACAACAATAACAACAACAACAACAAAAATATTGTAGCATTAGTCAAACTAATAATAGTTGAAATTAAATGCTCGCTTATTCACCACTCTGTACTCTGTACATGCAGTCAGTCAGTCAGCATAATGGTGTGAAACATTTGATTGTGGTGGTAAAAAAAAAAGAAATTGAAATTTGAAAACGTAATAAAACAGTGTATCTCCCCCTTTCTTTTTTTCTGGCATTAAAAGCGTTTATCTTACAACCAATCTTAAAGCTTAAAATACACTCTAATATTGTTTGGTTTTTTCTTTTCTTTTATTTGTTGAAAAAGAAAATCCATTAAAATTAATATCGCATAAGGAACTAAATTTAACAAAAAGAAAAAAAAAATTGACAGAATTACTGGTTTTTATGCCATAAAAATGCATTTCGTTTGAATACAATATTTATCAAAAGTTACTGGTTTTAAATGGAAATTTTTTTAAGTTCACATATCTATATCAGCGTAATAATTTTCAATTTTGGCAAAAATTGTTTTAAAAAACAAAAAAGGTGATGTCGAATGACCATTTAGGTGTTGTATTAATTAAAAAAATATGAATTTAAATTATTGAGTTTTATAATCTCTAGTCATAAAACATTTAGCGATTAAGCGCCGCTTAGAGCCAAAAAAAAAAATATGAGTTGGTCACTAGATTTGAAAATATTTTCTGTCTTATACTATATAAACAAATAAGACAGAAAAAGAGAACTTCACACGATAATACAGAATGGACATTATTTCATTTAATTTACGTAATTGGCCATTACAATCCTTTAGTCATGATTAAAACTTAGCTTCCCCCACCACCAACGTTATATATGTGTATATGTGATAATTTTATACATGAGTGGCGGAAACTACATTTTAATGTCGACTTCGAGCGAAAGGTTTTTGAGAAATTTTTCATGGCAATTTTATTTACTCTTGGAGTCTTTCTTAAAGATTGTTGAGAGCAAGTCCCCCAAGAAATATTTGATTATATTTCGTTTTTTTGTTTCGAGATGTCTAATCAGCATCAATATTCCCCGGGGAGCCGAACAGCTTCAGCCTTTTACACACATAGGACACGAACATCAACAATGTTCGTTGAAAAGAGCGTGAAATTGCATTCAGTTGCTTGTCAGCTTCTAAAGGAGAAGGTTCATGTCGCTTTTTTTCAGGCTTCAATGATACACCCAAAAAAAATATTATAGTAGGATTCACTATTTTCCAATGAGATTCACTAATAATAATGAGAAATGATCTTCATTTTTGAAAGAATATTTGTCAAGTTAAATACGCAGTCTTTAGGGATGTGGCGCTTGTACATTGTTTCTATATTTTCCGCTACATATACACTTGAAACTATTACTAACAATTTTCCTCTGGGTTATACACATGCCTCTCACAAATAAGCTCACATATTTTTCGTTTTCTCTTTGTGCCAACGTCTGCTAATAAGTCACAGGGACTCTTTTTCCATAACCGTGGATACCTAAGAGATAAGCATAAAATTGAACGACTCTTGAATTAAATGAAACTTGGCTTTTCTGGTAAATTGCTTTATTTTAACGTTATAATCACTGACGTCACTTCTCCTCATGTTTGTATTTCTCTGCATTTGTGGAGACTGAAAACATTACAGAGATATTGTGAAGCCAGTGCATTATTGCAATGTACAAACTGTTAAAAATATCTCTTCTGTTAGTAAATGTTAGGAATAATTTGAATTTAACGATTCGAAAGTGTTCCTAGCAGTTGGACCTTACAATGTTTTGTCTGATTACGACATATTTTACATTTGGATTTTCATCACAATTATCACAATGCCACTGATAATCTAATTGAGTTGTAGAGAAGAAGGCTTTTAATGATGATTGTCTTCCTCGAAGTGATCGTTATGAATAATTAGCGGGTATTAAATGCTGCTTGAGTTGCACTCTATATGGATTGAGGTGCACATTTAATTACGAACTGTGGCACAATGTGCCGTGAAATAGATTCAGTTGCTGAGGACTTTGAGGAAACAAGAAATCTGGATTATGCATCATATTTTCTATGGCCGAAGCGATATTTTCGGTAATGCGAACATATTGCCATCCAAATGCGATTATTTTGAAAAAATCTCATTATAATGAAAGGAAATTACAGAGCTTTACGTGTATTTTATATTGTAATTAAAAATTTATAATCCAATGGACAATTTATTACAATGTATAGGCCGGCCGCCTAACCAATTATTTCTGCTGTCTGGATCAAAGCTGCCTTTAAATTAGTGTGTGGTAAATGGGTCGTAATAGTAAGAATTGAAATTTCCATATCAGAGGAGTTTAATTAAGGTCAGCAATTGTTAATTTAATTGTTGTCTTTACATTTTCCCCTAATGAATATAGGCTTTTTAAACAAATTATTACACACACATACACCCGACGTATGCAATTTAAAATCAATAAAAATTAATTGTTAACCTCAAAAGCAAATACAAAACCCGAGTAAAACTTTTCTCCTTGAGCAACGCAACAGACAACATTGTTTGTGTACGAGTGTTGTAATGATTTTAAATTCAATTTATTACCTCTAACGAGGAGAATGCTTTTGATTTTTTTTCTCTTTTTTTCCATTTTAACATTTTCAAATCAATATTGAATTATCATCTATCGCGTACAAGATAGATGATGACAATGTATACATAGATAGGAAATAAATATGACATTGAAACAAATTGTTAAAGGAAATTGCTTTTTATGGTTGAATAAGACTCTCTGTGTGTTAAATTGTTCCTTTGAAACATTTTTACTTCCACGGATACAGCGCCCGTAGGGCATGAGCATTTTTTTTTCTTTTCTATTTAATATTTAAAGTTTTTCTTAGTAGAAATTAAAAAAAAGACTAAAAAAAACATAAAATTATGTGAAATGTACGAGTATTAAGGCCAATGACTGTGGTGTTTAGACTGACTAGACGTTAATGTCCCAAATGACTAACAACGTCGTCTGTAGGGCTGACAACGTGTGAACGGTTTTTTTTATTGTTTTAGGGAACAATTTATTAATAACTGTATACCATGAGACCTTGTTATTTAATTTAGTGTATAATAAACGTTATTTTAACCTGTTTCTAGCACATAAATATTTCTATTAAGGACGAAGAGCTGTACGTACAATACATATGGCGTGACTGTTTGCAATTCCAATTAATTTGTTTATCGTTCACCTTTACTGTAAATTGTATGAATGCCTTAAATTTGGCCAATTCAAACAGTTTGTATAGTTATTAACACATTTAAGAAAATTGCCTAAAATTATGTTTATCTACCAAATGTTTGTCAGTCCTATAGAGATTTTATATAAAATCGCTTAAATTTTCTTTTTTTTCTCACAAATAACATTAATAAACACGTTTGACTGATGGCCTGAAATAAAAAAGTGAAACCGACTCAAGCAAGAAGAAACTTGATAACACAATTATTCAATATATGTGTGCTTCAATTTTTGTTCTGGCAAGAGCTATAGTTTAACTACAGATTTAAGGAATTTGTTATAGATATACAGTGTATATTTGTAGCGTTTTACTACTCCTCACTGGCTACGTTAACTTTCAGTTGATTTATATTACATTTAATTTCAATCTGGTAACTTCTAGAACTTCCTTGTTGATTTGTTATTGTGATTTTTTTTCATGGTCTTTCTACCAAAATTTAAATTTTTTTGTTTTTCTTGTTCTGCCATCATGTTTCTAGTGTTCATACTGTCTTCTGAACTGAAATAGAGAGATAGAACACCCTAGAACATTCTAGTGCGGCCAAAATAATACATACGAGAAGAGCTATCCAATATAAAGTCAAAATTTTTGAGCATAAAACAAGGCTGGTTCGTCAAAGCTTTATTTATAGGAACTCAGGTTGCGATATTCGCTGCGGATATTCCGGATAACAAAACTTTAAATGGTAGTTGAGCTAATTTACTAGATAGTGTGTTGACATATGAAGTCGCCGTAGTCTAGTAGGTAATGTGTTGGCTTATTAGACGAAAGGCCAGGGTTCGAATCCCCGGTCAGACATCAAAAGCGAAATATGAAAAAAATATTTCTTTGGCGGCTTCCTCTCAGCAGATTTCTGGCAAAAACTCTGAGAGTAAATAAAATTGAAAAGTTTCTCAAAAATCTGTCGTTCGGAGTCGACTTTAAACTGTAGGTCCCGTCACTCATGTATAAAAATTAACACACACAACATAAGTGGGGTGAGAAGCTAGGCCGTAATCCTGACTGAAGAGTAGTAATGGCCAATTATGTGTGTATGTGTGTTGACATATTAGATGTGAGACCAAACAAATCGGCAAAAACGAGCAGTCTTCTAAAAGGAAAAATTTCTCAAAACTTTGTCGTTCGGATCCACTTCGTTCGGTGACTTCCTCTTCAGCAGTTTTCGGGCAAAAACTTTAAGGGTAGATAAAAATTGCCATGAACACTTTCTAAACACTCTGTCGTTAATAGTCGATTTTAAAACTGTAGGTCCCGCCATGCATGGGCAGTGAGAGAAACTAAATCGTAATCCTGACTAAAGGGTTGAAAAGACCAATTAAACTAGTAAGTAAGTAACATTGAACTTGAAATTATAAAATGTTAAAACGTTTGTGAAATCTGAAATATTTATGGCGTGTTGTTGTACTTTAAGTTTAAGAAAGAATTTTAAAAAATTAAAAAATTTTCACTTTTAAACATATTGCCACGCCCACTTTTTGTGAATTAAATATAGAAGGTTTTAAAATTAAGAAATTTTTAAGTAATTAAGTGATCCCATTGTGTAGGAACAGAACTCTTTCTTATAGGAGCCAAGAAAATTATTGTTAATAAAAATGTGTTTTTTTTTTGTTTTTGTTCTTATAAAACTAATTAAATTTCTAAACCCGTAACAAATAATTAAAGAAAATATTTAATAGCCTACGCTTCGACACACAGCACAATGATATCTAAAGTTTTAATGAACGAATGAATGGCCGGACATGCCATTAGAAATTATCTCCATATTGTTATCAACAATTAAAACAAACTGAAAATGAAAATGTTAAGGAAAAATTGCCATAAAAAGAGAGAGAGAGAGAGAGCGAGAGAGAAAGAAAGAAACAACTTTAAATGGAAAATATTCACATTAATGTGCTGATTGTTTGTTATCCCAAAATAAATTTCCTAGCCCTTAAGGCGAATAATAGAGGATGAACAAGAAGAAAAATTTGAAGTAGAAACAAGAAGAATGCATAAAGAAACATTAAAATTATAGATAAATTGATTGAAATTATTTTCCAATTGAATTAATAACAACAAACAAAAAAAAACACTGTACATTCATACATACATTCATACATACATACGTAGTTTGACTATCTGTAAATAGTACATGAATAATAATGGCACAGACGACTAAACTTTCAAAATAGAAAAAAAAAAAAACAAAACAAAAACAGAAAAAAGTTTAATAAAATAAAATCCTGACTAAATCCAAGTGGTAAAGCAGTCAAACCTGCCTGCCAGCCAAACAGCTGTTTCTACTTCTCTAGTTTAAATGGCTTTTTTTTAGAAGATATTTTCGTTATAGGCTTATTTTTTTTTTCTTTTTTTTTACTCGATTTTTTTCGTGCACCAAAACGTCATCGTTCAATGACTGAAAACTGAAAACTTTTCAATTTTTTTCGCAAGTTATAAAAGATTACATGAGATTATATACTCATGCTGCTGCTGCTGCTGCTGCTATATGCTGCTCGTGCTTATATTTGAACGTAAAAGTGGCAAAAAGAAGAAAACTCTTCAAAAAGAAAAGAATTATTATACCAGACTCTCTATATACAACACACTACACAGCAAGCAAGCAAGACTGTAACAGCAAGAATAATTTTATTCTTCTTCTTCTTCTTCTTCTTAGTGTATCAACCAAGATTATATGTTGGATTGGAACATTATTCATGAAATGAAAGGTTGGGCTGTATGGATGGCTAGAAAGAAGAACGGGGAGTTAGGCAGAATACAAGACAAGATATAGAGTAACGAAAAAACGAAAAAAAATAAACAAAAAACCAGGCGTTGTAGTGAATGTTGTTTGTTATAGTTGTTGCAGCTACTACTTGGAGGAACATTTGAAAATGAGCAGAGGAAGAAAACTGAAGAGGAAAAATAAAAACTTGGTCTACCTGCCAAAAACCAAAAAAAAAACAAAATAAAGTACATGAAAAACAAAAAAAAAGAAAGAAGAGAACTCAGCTCAACTCAACTGAACTAAACTACAAAAAAAACAATAAAAAAAAAGAAAACGAAAAACGCTTCCATATTATAATTGTAGCTGTGTGTGCTGATTGCTGTGGTCGGTCTTCATCATCGTTGCCAGTGTAGAGCATAAAGCAAAAATTCAAGTGAAGCCATTAAAAAACAAGTTCCATTTGTCGCAATACTTTAGTTTTATTTTTAATTTTTTTTTTTTTTTTTTGTACCAAAAATACACACAATTAACAAACGTATCAGGAAAAGAAACTAAGTGAATGTGTGGGTTAACTGGATTTATGTCACTCCACATCCATGTACTCACTCGTATATAAATTGTTTTTTGGCCAGAAATAAAATTAAAATCAAATCGATCGAAAAGAGAAAATAATTTCGAAAATTCGAGATGAAAATTATATTTTTAGCCAAACAGAAATGATGGTGGGAAGATGTCCCGTAAAGTTGACCTCCTATCAATAAATATAATATACATATGTACATATGTATGTGCACATGTGTAATGATAATAAAAGAATATAAAAACCTGAAGTTTTATTTTAAAAACAAAGCAAACTTTTATATTTTAAATCCTCATATACACAAACACACAAACCCTTATGATAATCGTCATCGATTTGACATGAGGATTGACTAAAAATTGCAAGAGAATAACTCTCTCTAAACTATAATTCATCCCAAGTTGGTATCATTAGCATACTTCTTTAATTGATTCTAACAGCACTTTATTGCGTGTGTTAATTGTATCCTTAAGTGACAGGACCTACAGTTTAAAGTCGATTCCGAACGACAGATTTCTTAACAATTTTTAATGGGAATTTTATTTACACTCAGAGATGCTGAGACATCCTTTGTATAGACACACAATTAAGGTATGTGTCTGCCAACAACCTTTTCTCAATAGATGTCCAGACCGTAGTGTAGTAGGTAGTGTGTTCTCTTATTAGACGTAAGACCTGGGTTCAAACCCCAGGTCAGACATCAAAACGAAAATATGAAAATATTTCTTTGGCGACTTCCTCTCAACAGATTTCTAGCAAACACTCTGAGAGTAAATGAAACTGCCATGAAAAGTTTCTCCAAAATCTGCCATTCGGAATCGACTTGAAACTGTCGATCCCGCTGCTCATGGTAAAATTAACACACACAACATAAGTGACGTGAGAAGCTAGTTTGTAATCCTGACTGAAGCTTTGTAATGACCAATTATGTATGTATGATGCTGAGACAAAATTACCGAGAAAATATTTTTGTTTTGTTCTAGACTATTGACCTGGGCTTTGAACCATGGCCTCACACTGTCTAGACTAGACTACGGCGACTTTATAGTTTCAATAACTGATCAATGCCACTCCCTGCCATTACATCATTAGAAAAGAATATGTTACAAATAGTGTCACTCCCGTTACAAATTCATGCAAGTTCACCATTTAAATTTGTGTTCACAAAAAATGTGTTTAAATTGCAACATAGTAGCGACCACTGCAAGTAAGTTTCTTCGGATTTTGCTTCTCTATTTGATGGAAGAAAATCATTTTTATAAAATCACTTATTAAAGGAAAAATACTTCCAGGGTATGACATTTGAAGATCATGGACAATTGGTGAGCAAATATCAAATATCAGGACCAGACATTGCAAAAGAATCGTTTTTCGCTACTGATAAGCACTCATGAAATTTTGAATATAAGTGAGTCAACAATATTGAAATTTAACCATGTACTCTGATTCATTCCGGGGGCAACTCCTCTCCAAACAAAGATTTTCTAGGAAACCCACCTCTGAGAGTTAAATGAAAAACTGCCATGAAAAAGTTTCTCCAAAAATCTTGCCATTCGAATCGACTTGAAAAAAACTGTCGATCCCGCTTTGGTATGTTAAAAAAATTAAAACACCACAACAACATTAAGTACGTTGAAAGAAGCTAGTTGTAATCCTACTGAGCTTGTTACAATGACCAATTTATGTAATGTATGATGCTGGATGACAAGAAATTTAACCGAAGGAAAATTATTTTTGTTTTGTTTCCTTAGGACTATTGACCTTGGGGGGCTTTGAACCATGGCCTCAACACTCTAGGGAAACTATGACTTACGCGACTTTTATAGTTTTTCACTTAACTTGATCAATTGCCAAAACTTCCCATTAACAATTTTCATTAGGAAAAGAATAGTTACAATAGTTTGTTCACTTCGTTTTACAAAATTCATGCCAATTTTCACCATTTTAAAATTGTGTTCACAAAAAAATGTGTTTAAATTTTGCCACCACTAGGTAGCGGCCATTGCAAGTTAAAAAGTTTTTCTTTCGGATTTTGCTTCTCTAATTTTGATTGGAGAAAAAATCATATTAATTTCACTTATTAAAAAGAAAATTTAACTTCCAAGGGTTTTATTGACATTTGGAAATTTCATGGACCAATTTGGTGAGCCAAAATAATCAAAATATTTTCAGGGACCAAGACATTGCAAAGAATTCGTTTTTCGCTTACATAAAACCACTCATTGAATTTTTGGATATTAAAGTTGAATTCAACAATATTTGAAAATTTAAAAACCCATTTACTTCTTTGAATTTCATTCGTATTTCACTACCAAAAACATTGATTTTATTAATAACAGGGTTTGGAAACGTTTTGACATCCCAAAACCTCCATTTAACCGATTCACAATATGTTGGATTTCAAACCCTTTACTCTATTAAGATCATAACTTAAAAAAATGGATTCGAGTGAACAAAATTTACCAAGGTTTTCTTATTGTTTGTTGCATTTACAACAAAAGAAAAAAAGACAACATAAGGCAAAAGAATAGAGCAGGCAAAAAGCCAGAGCCCAACATAAAACAAAACCTTTCCTAGTATTTTTTTTAATGTTTCGTACGCGATTCATAAAAAACTTATTTTATTCTTCTTTGTATGGAGAGTCGGAAAAATTCAACAAAACACATACATGTTTTTAAAGTATGAAAAACCATGATGAATACCTTTTTCAAACTTTGAATACTAGGTAGAGGAAGGTTTCCATGATATTAAAATAAGTATGAATGCGTTTAAGTATCAGAAGTTATGAGTATGATTTAATTGTCAGTTCAGTTTGGTCACAGGGCACCTATAGCGAAATGCGAAATTTCTTGATTATAAAAAGGTCTTAATGATTAATGGCAACTGCTTTTCTGTAGCGAAAAATAAAAGATGTGGTCCTGTGGTTTGACAGGATAATTCCGATAAAATTAATTTTTGATCATTTAAATCCAGTAAAATACCGTAAAATTATTGAACATCAAACTCTTTAATATACTTGAGAGAGATGCTTATTTATTAAAGAAATTTTCTTTCGAAAAACCATTTATCAGCCAATCCATTAATATAATGAAAATAAGAAAAGAAAAATAAGAAGAAACACACAAAAATTTTATCTATAAAATGATTGGAGAAAATGTTCTTGTCTACCATTATCAA
>QOCX01000264.1:158164-212669 GCA_005959815.1 Sarcophaga bullata
TTTTTTAAAAAAATTTTTTTTTTTTTTTTTTTTTTTTTTTTCTTATAATGATGCTATTGATGATGTTTTATAAGCTTAATTTTTTTAATCTTATTTGCAGTGTATAATGCCCTCGCCTTTTATGACCATAATTCAAAAAATAAACCAAAGAAGAATACGAAAAAAAAAACAGAAACAAAAAGGCAAAAAATTTAAGATTAAAGTTTTATACTCGTCGTTCGTATCTTGTTCGTTACTTATTTAAAATGAAAAATTATTTTAAATGTCAATTTTATCACAACTGCAACATCTTTGCTTTTACTTTCATCAGTCAGAAGAAAGGAAAGAAAAATATAGAAACAGACACTACCCTACCAACCAACAACATTTATCCTCTTAGCCAGGCAGCTAGCAACAGCAGCGACAGGACAGCAAATGCAACCATGCAGCCAGTCATTATTACAGTCACAGTCACTCAAACAGCCACGCAATGCGGTAGCAAATGGCCTAGACCATAGACTTCGACAACGGAGAACAAAAACACATTCAAATTGCATCAGAAAAAAAAAGTAAAAAAAAGTGAAAAAAATTGAAAAAAAAAAAAGTATTTCAAAGTATCTTGTTTTTCTCTTTGAGGCGAATAGTGAGTGGTGCGATGCATTCACAAAAATAAAATGCGTGTGTGTAACAACAACAATAACGAGTAAAAAAATTCTATATTTAAATCCAATTTTATTTCGTTTTTTTCTTTTATCGAAACAAAAAAAACAAAAAAAAATATTTAAAGTTCAACAGTACAACAAAAACAACACTTAAAAATAAAATGAAATTTATAGAAGACGAAGAGGAAAAAGTGAAGGCTTTTCTTTTCAGACGCATGTAGCGTGTAAAGTCAGAAAGAAAAAGCGAAAAAAAAAACAGACAGAAAGTCATGTAAAGGAATTACATCTACAATGTTAAAGCATTTTAATTGATTAAATTCTTACCACATTAGAGAGTCATTGGGGTTATACACGAGGACAATATTTGAAAACATACCTGAAAGTAAAACAAAAAAAAATCAAATTTTGTTAATAAATTTTCAAAGAGAATTAAAAGAAAAATAAAATTTTTCACAACAGTGAAAGATAAAATTACCGCCCTAGTTTTAGAACTTAAACATGATTTTCCACTATTTTCGTTAATTTTTTTCTCTGGAAAACCAATTAACGGAATAAACGGAATCGATAACCTTTAAATTAAGCATAATTGGTTGTTACTTTTAGTACACATAGTACAAGTTCCTATTGCCCTTCAAGGTTTTATTAACAATTAATTTTCAAATTATTTTCTTTTTCACATGATGGAACTGCCACGTAAGACCACAGACTGGTTTTGTACGCATCATATTTATATAGTCAAGCACAAAACCATTTGCAGACGCAGCAACTTGGAGACTAGAAGATGCATACACGTCTTACAATTCCCCCATGCTTAGTGGATGTAACGAACAACGTCCAGGATCGGTTTGGAATATAATGGATAAGGATTATACGATATACATACATACATAATTGGCTTCGTTACTATTTGCACTGGTTTAATATCGAATTCACTAGAATGCAAACGCAGCATAATGGTCGACCCTGAACCTTAATGGAAATCCGGCGCAGCATACTGCAAAGAAGTCTCAGGCTGATATTGTTCGTTTATCTCCATACTATAATCCACAGAATAGTCTCAGAAGAGGCAGACTACTAAACGTCTGGAAGCAGTCCTGGATTACGACCTAGCTTCTCATACCACTTATGTTGTGTGTCTTAATTTTATACATGAGTGTCGTAACCTACAGTTTAAAGTCAACTCCGAACGATAGATGTTTTGAGAAACTTTACATGGCAATTCTATTTTACTCTCCAGAGTTTTTGCCAGAAATCTGCTGAGAGGAAGCCGCCGAAGAAATAATTTTTTTTTCATATTTTCATTTTGATGTCTGACCTGGGGTTTGAACCGTGGCCTTTTACGTTTAATAAGCTAACACACTACCTACTAGACTACGGCGACTTCATAATTCATAAAGATTATCCTTGATTCATTAAACTAAAATCATCAGAGGCCTTATTTTTATTATGCCAGCCAATATTGCTAATGGCGTTCGTCGTTGTAATAATAATTCTTTAGACAAGAATACCTCACATTGGCGCATCGTGTATAGCATTTTTAAGTATATTCGATGCTATCAACTGAACTAGTGGAGGATCAAATGGTATCAAACATTGTCTGAGCAATCTGCATTATTAAATTCCTTTAAACTTCTGTTTCTCGTGATAGAATTAAAAATAAACACGAGTATACTTATATGCTACAAGAATACTTTGCTCGTTTTTTGGCTTGCAGTTAGCTAACGACGCCCCAAAACGTTTTTTACTGTGATGCTTGCTAATGATTTAATGTATCATGACATTACAAAGCAGCACTCAACTAGCAACAGCAGCGGCAGCAATAGCATCATTGTAAGTCTGAGAGATGATGCCAACAAGCCTTGGGATGTTGCAACTCAAAAAGTTAACATGACAAAATAATAACAATAAATATTAAATAAAAATAATTTTTCTTATTTTTCTTATTTTTTTCTTTTCTGTTTAATTGTTTTATACAAAAAGTTTTCTGTTCTGTTTTTGTTATTCATTGACTTTGGGTTTCTGTTTAGTCATCATCGTCATCATTGTGATCAAGTGCCAAGTTCAATATCTTTTCAAAGTGCTTGAAATGTAATGCGTTTTGTAGCTGCTACAAATACAAAAAATTCAATAAGAAACAAAAGCAAACACATACAAACAAAATTGCATGAATTTAAAGTTAAATGCTTTAGAAAATTTTTTGCAGTTTTCGTTTTCTTCAAAATTCAATTCAGAAACCACGCCACACCACATGTGTCACACAGGCTTATAAAAAGCAACATGACACATGCTGCACCCCAAAAATAAATACAGAAATGCTGAGAGCGAGCAAAAAAGAAAAAAAAAATAAAGGCGAACACAGCCCTCAAAAAAAGTGTAGCAAAGTGCCTGTGTTAGCATTTCAAATGCCTCTTATTTTTTAAATATCAAATGCTATTTTCTTTTCCTGCTACTATTTTTTTTTTTGCGTTGGTTGGTTGGTCGTTGCACTGTGGATGTTTAAAAATATTGTATAATAAAATAAAATTAAAAAAAAAATGTATCATATACTCCTTATATATTGCCATCATTGTGCCACCGTCAACGATTTAAATTCATTACGCCACAACAACTACAATTTCAACAAGCAATTGCTGACTCCAGTCACTACTCTACTCATCACTGGCAAACAACAAACGAACCAACCAACCCACCACACGCCAGAGATTAACAAACAACATATTACGAACGACGGAGGACTCCTTAGAGCATTTGCAGCACGTAGAATGGTGTGAAAAAGACTTTTCCACAGTTAAACAGTCTTTCCTAGCAGGCAACTAGGCTAGCTGGCTGCCTGACTGGAAGGCAGTCTAGCTACTGATGACTGAATGCATGCACAGCTCTCTTGCTTACCTTTAACTGCTCTATACATACATACGGTCGGTCTGTATGTCTTAGAAATTGTGCATGAAATTTTGTGCAGCCAACAAACACACTTCGTATATTTATATTGTGACATGTTAAATTCATCTTTCACTGCCTCCTGCCGAGTAAATTGCGCATAATTACGAAAAAAAAAAAACGAAGAAGAAAACGAGAAACAAAATTGAAATGAGGAGGCTAAAAATCGTTTATATTGTACTCTACCAACTGTGGCATGAAAATGAACCAAAAAAATATGCCAGAAATATATATATACACACACACACACATACAATCACCTTCTCTCTAAATTTTGCTTAACAGGATAAACCGCCTTTAGGAAAGGTGATCAAGCTATCTATACCATACCCCAGAGGTATGAGAAAAGGCCAAAGATAAAAAAAAAATTGGAAAATTTTATATAAAAAAAGAAAATTAAATACTAATTCAAGAGCAGAAACTCGCAAAGCTGCCATAAAGCGTCTAACGCCCCCACCTTTTTCTTATTATTTTCTTTACTTTGTTTCATTAATCAAGTCTACTGTAGTAGGACCTAACAATGCATTGGATTGTTATACATATTAGGCGTTGTAGTGAGTAACCTTGTTTATTAAATCCTACTCTTTCCTAAGCGATGTCAAGTTCGCTAATAATAGAATACCTTCTACCCCTACCCTTATGGATAGGTTATTTAGAAGCGGATTGTAGGCTTCTCTTGTTTTTAGTCCAATATATTGCACTATGTTGTCTTCAAATATTTATTCCTGGCTTAAAAGTTTGCTTAACGTGTTATTGGTTGAATTCGTATTTAAAATGTACTCACTATAGGCCAGCAGGTATTGTTTTGGTTTATTAAACAAGAGAACTTTGAGTTCAAACCTCAATTTTAACATCTTAAAAAAATAATAATTCTTTCAATAAACTTCACTCAGCAGTCTACAGGTCAATCCTCTGAGTAACTAATTGCCAGGATGGGTCAGGGGGGAAGAGCCGAAGCGTTAGGGGAATGGATCTGGTTGTTATGTTTCTAGGTGGCTATGGCCTTCTGTAGACAGTGTTAGAACAGGTTGACTGCTGGGCTTGGATAAGGTTGGTTATTGGGTTTATTACGGGCCTTTGCGAGATTAGATCGCTGACAAGGATCTGGAATAGATCCCAGACGGACTATTGCAGGGTATGTTGTGTTGAGGAGGAGTTGGAGACTATCAAACACCTCCTCTGTAACTTTCCAGCCTTCAGTAGGTTGAGGTTGAAGACCCTTGGCAAGGGTTTCTTTGAGGGTTTGAATGCTGTGTCGGGAGCCGACATCAAGGCTCTCCATAGATTCATTATTAGGTTAAGCTGGGCTGAAAAGTGCTAGGGCCTCATTAGTAAAGTCGCGCACTGCTTTGTGCGTTTGTTTGTTGGTCTGTGTAATTCCTCCGCTTCCTATTTTGCTATCCCCCCTTTTAAATGTCCTCAACCTAAACCTAAACTAATTGCCATGGTTTTCGTTCCGTTATGACCCCCGCAGCCTGAAAAAGAGAAATTTTGGTTCTTGAGGACAACGTCAGGCTATACAAAACGGCATTGTATTGTATCGTCTGACGCTTCGGAAGCTGTGCATTCGCTACAAAAGGAATTAAAATCTGCAAGAAGCTCGCAAATTTCTGTGCAAGATTTTGCAGAAGCTTTATTTAGCTGTCTCCGAACTGAAATGATTCGTTAGGCATACTATTTGATCCTGGGAATCACATGTAGTATTACATAAATTTGACTAGATTAATGATGTGGAATTAACAAAGTACCACCATGGATCACAAAGCCATAGAGTAACTCCAAAAACTTGTAAATAATTCGTGTAACCTAACCTCATTTAGGACACAATCTTATTGTACACAATTTCTGAAAAAAAAAAAACAGAATATAAATCGAGAGAAGCGAGTAACGGTAACAAAACCTGAGAGAAAAAAGATTTCCTAAAGTCATAATATAATCAACAAAGTCTGTCTTTATCAATATAATTACCATAGACTTAAGCTGGATTCACCCATGGTTTCGGAACAAAATTTTTGTTCTGAAACAATTTTTTTTATATGGAGTTTTGACGTTTCTCTTTTTGAGAGAGAGAGAGAGAGGAAGAGAGTAAATTTTGTTCGGAACATTTTCAGCTTGAATTGGTTTAATTTTAATTTTTGTTCCGAAACAATTGGAGAGTGCTGCCAGATACTTCAATTTTATACGCAAAATTGAACTGAGCTGCCACATTATATTATATTATATTATACATATCGTATGTATAATAAAAAATAGAGCATTTGTTTCATTTTGTTTATTAATGTTTTACTCGGTGGTTAATGTGTTACTTGGTGGTTAATTTTGTTTTCATTATTATTAAAAAATAATTAAAAAAAGTAAAACTAACACGTCGTTTACAAACATATTTCATATGGTAGCCTTCTCTTTCCGGAACAATTGTTCGAAGTGGGTGAATCGTTTCAGAACAATCTCTCAAAAAACTAAAATTGTTTCAGAATAAAAATTTTGTTCCGAAACCATGGGTGAATCCAGCTTTAGTTACACTAAATGTGTCGTTTTATTTAAATGAATTTCTTTTGTTGTTGTTATTGTTGTTGTTGTTGTTGTTGTTGTTTTATTAATTAATATATTGCAATTAATTAATATGATTATATTATCATGACAAAGTAGAAATCCTAGATGAAAATATTTGTCAAACTCTTAGCTATACAAGTCCATCAAGTAGGTACATATGTATGAATGTATGTATATGGATTATATGAAGACATGCATAGTGTTTATACATGTCTATACGATGACTAAAAATGTATGGAAATGTCAAAATGATTATGAAGATAAATATGTACGATGATGATGATGATAATAATGATGAAATGCCTTTGATGTCTTTATAGTTTTAAATATGAAATATTTAATAAATATTATTACTTATACAAGTAATAGAGTATATACAGACATCCATATAGATATAGATATGATATAAAGAATGAATGAATAATTATATAGTACGTCTATTATACAGTACGGTACATTAATATGGTACGATAGATACGGGTTTTCTTATGCAAGTATTTGTTTTATTTTGTTGACTACTTTACATGTGATCAGGGTATAATAATGCATTGTTATTGTTGCTGTAAATGTTAAGTTTTTGTTTTTTTTTGTTTTTGTTTTTGTGTTAAAACAATATACTCAGGCATATCAAATGATTGCGATAAAATATTAATGACATGCACTGAATTTAGTCGAGTATGTAATTAAAACAACAGCTTTTAGTTCAATCGTTTGTTCATTTATTTGCTATTTTTTTGTTGTTGTTGTTTTCTTCTCGTATTTTTTTGGTATGTTTGATAGATAGATTGTCTGACTGTCTATCTCCATCTATACCATCAGTCAGTCAAACAGTCACTCATTCATTCGTTCATTGAAAAAAAGTCGTATGTTTTCACATACTTACTCACGCACACTCATCACTCACAGTAAGCGACCTATTATTTGAATTTGCAAAAATTCAAATACAGCCTGTGTTGTGTGTAAGCGTAGACAAGATTAGTTTGAGAATTTATTGTCAAACTTTGAATATGAGACAGACAGACAGACAGACAGACAACAGCACCAACCATATCATCCATATTATGAGTCACTGAAATTTTATTTTTGCTTAATTAATTAATCTTGTTCGTTCTTCTTTTTTTTTCGGTTTTTTTTTTCTTTTAATTTTTTGTTGTTATGCTGTTTTTGGTATTCACATTTTTTAATTGTATTTTTTTTTTAATTTTGTTTGTTCATAGACAAAAATAATCATGAATGAATATATTAAAAATAAAAATCAAAAATTTTGTTTTTGTTTTTTTTTTTGACATTTTGGCTAACAAAAAAAAAAACAATCTTAAATTTTTGTCTTTTTACCACTTTAAATGTATATTAAACCGTATAAGTTAATATTTAATTTCTTTTTTTTAACGATTTAAATAAAAAAAATAAATAAAAAAAATCAAGACTATAAATTTTAATTGATTTTTTTTTAATTCGTCAGAGTTCAGCTTTCAAAAGTTTATTTTATTAGTCATCGTTCAACTCTATACAAAAAAAAGGCAGCCCCTCATTAAAATAATCACAACTTTTTATGTTTTATTCATTTTAGATTGTAATTTTGCATTGATTTATACAAGTTTATTATAATTTTTTTTTGTAAATTCACTAATAAAAAATGGATATCTAATTAACACATAATTTGAAGGAAATGCAAAATATAGAATTTATTTAAAAATATGGATAGATTGTTTGCTCCAATTGCTTCATTTAAGAGTGCTCAATAGAGAGAGTTTTCTGATATGATAAGGAATCAAAATCTAAGGAATACTTAACCTCACTGAAACTAGTGATAAAACATATGTAGGTCAAGCGATAACGGTAGTGAATAGAATCGTGTAGAGCCTATGCAAATTGTAACCATACTAGGATTAACGATCATAACGCATTTCGCCATATATTTGATAACAGTGACAAGCATTAATTCCTTTCTATATTATCAACTCCTAAATAAACTAATAAAAACAAACTTCCACAAAAGGCCAGCTTTGGTCAATACAAAAAGAATTAAGTTTATTAAATACAACACACTAAAGTCGCCGTAATCTGGTAGGTAGTGTCTTAAATTATTAGACGAGAGCCTGTGCTTTAAATCCTGGCTTAATAGCTACTTGGTGCTAGATCCAGAGAATTGAGCAGTTAAGAGAACAAGTTGTTTCCATACATAACATAATTGGTCATTATAACCCTTCAGTCAGAATTATGGACCTAGCTTCTCACACCACTTATGTTGTGTGTGGTATTTTTTTATACATGAGTGGTGATACCTACAGTTTAAAGTCGACTCAGAACGATAGATTTTTGAGTAACTTTTCATGGCAATTTTATTTAATCTCAGAGTTTTCGCCAGAAATCTTCTGAGAGGTAGTCGCCGAAGAAATATTTTTTCATATTTCGTTTTTTTGATGTCTGACCTCGGGTTTGAATCAAGGCTTTACTTCTATTAAGCCAGCACACTACCTACTAGACTACGGCGACTACAACTATTTTTTTTTTAAATTCCACTTCAAATTCTGCAGTAGCCTGTTGTCGATATTTGTCAAACACAAACTAAAGACGAAGTTTGTTGAAATTTTGACTGAAATCAACTGACAAATGCCTATTGACAACCGTAAAGTTACGTTTTCAGTTAAGAGACGGGGAAATCAGAAAAGTCACGTTTTATTGATCCCTTAATCTACTGCATTACAGTTGGTATAACGTACACCTAGCAAATACAGAAAAGTATGAAATTTAACAATAGACTTGAATAGATCATCTTAACGATCAATACTTTATTGAGAGCTTTTTGAACGTTATGATTCCTGGGTAGTAAAATTGAATTACATCGTCTGTCAATTATATAGACATGACAGGTTTTGGTTTCCTCAGTCTGTTTCAATGCATACTGCAACGACTGCTTTCAGTATACATAAGATTATATGAAGATGAAATGATAAATCTGTGTGGATTTCCCATGCAACAGTAGTAGATCCTCTACTCTTATCAATTCAATTAATCGTAAAACACTTTTTCTTTTAGAAAGTTTTGTAAACATCGAGCTTTTTGCCGAAAAATTCTAATTTTACGGGAATTAACTTCAAGGTTTTAGAGAATATATGAAATTTTAAAAGAACTTCCAGCCTAACACTAGAAGATTCTATTGCCTTGCAGTTATAATCGAATTCAGTCAATTGTTAAATACGTTTTCTCTTAGAAAATTTACTAAAAATCGAATTTTTGTTCAAAAACCATACTTTCATTGAATCCAGCTTCAGGATAATACTAATTCTTAATACAAAATTTAAGAAACTGTGAACTAAAATACAGAAAACCATTCTGCAAAATGCAGAAAATTTAATTCCCTTTAAGTTTTCATTGATTAATATTTCCATATTGTTTTTATCAACAAATATTTACAAATGTAATGTAATACATACAATTATTTGTAAATATTTATAACATTAAACAAAAATTGTTTGTACTATGAGAAGGAATCCTCATGGGAATTATAACCATAATTATAACCAATGTAAAAACAAAATATACACAAGAAGAATTTAATACCAATAAAATTTGAGAAGCTTTAAGTATTATTGTTATGACTGTGTTAATAGTTTAAAGAAAAGAAGAAAGAAAAAAGAGAAAAAGAAAATGAAAACCTTTTCAACATGAAAGACAATATTTGAAATGAATTTTCGACCTTCACTTGTTAAGGTTTATTAATGAAATAAAAAAGAAATAAAAAATTTAAAAAAAAATAAAAGAAATTAAATGAAAAACATGAAAAACGAAATAAAAGCAAGCAAGCAAACAAACGAATAAAAACAAATAAAAATCTTATTGTTTTTAATACAATAACAACATATTTAACCTAAATGCAAATTGTTTTTTCTTTCTCTTTTTCTTTCTTTAAATATTTATTTATTTGTTCTTTCTTTGCAAAGCATTTTGGAGAAAGAATTACAACCGATGGCTGACTGATGGAAAACAAGCAAAGACAACAACGTAAAATAAAAGAATAAACAACCCCCACATGAATGAATTGCTCATTCGAACAATTTTTAATACTAAAATCCCAAAAAAATAAGGCGATAAATACACACGTACCAACACACACAAACACACATACACACACGCACACCATGCAATGCATCTGGCGCCTGTTACAAGTCAAGCTCTGTTTGTCTAGACTTTAAAGCTGTTGCTACTGCTGGTGCTGCTAATGCTGCTGCTGCTATAGCTGATAATGGGGCAACATTGCTAAGCACACATGGCGTTTCACCTACTCTCTATGCTTCAAATTTATTTTATTTTTATTTTTATTTTTATTTACGGTTTTTATGTTCGCAATCGATTCTAAATCATTGTAAAATGGTGTTGAGTGTTACAGATTTTTTCTTTCCCCCCCCCCTTTTTTTCTTATTTATTAAGTTGTGTCAAGTATTCCACTTAAAATTCTCTATTTATTTACACAACAACAACATCAACAACAATAAAAAGAAGAAAATGTTGTTAAAATAAGTCTACGCCAACTTACAAAATATTTGCAAGACCGGCATAATTTGAAATTGAATTTAAAAAAAAAATCGAAAAAAAATCGCTTGATGAATTATTACATTTTAATTAAAGGCTATTATTAATAAAAGAAATTTTTTTATTCGAAATTATCGAATTATTTAATGCAACAAAAAAGTAATCTTGGGTGTTTAGTCTGGCAGTGGTTAAAGTGGGTTTTAAAAATGACAAATTTTAAATACCAAGTTTTAGGTCAAGTTAACGAGACGACGGACAAGAAAGGTCAATAGTTTTTAATTGAAAATTATGCAGATTGCAAATTAAAAAAAAATTCAAATTTTACGAGGGTTGTTGTTAATTACACATGTCGTAAGTAGTATACAAAATAAGTTTTTTTTTTAATTAATTAAGACCAGTTTGTATAATAAAAAATAATACGGTGCAGTAAAAACGATAATTGTAAGAAATAAAACACTAAAATATTCATATGAATTGAATGTTTTAAGTTGACAACTATTTTTAAATGATGGAAACAAGTAAGGACACACATATCTCTGAAACTAGACTACAGTTATAGTGCCCTTTATAATTTAGGTCTCAGATATTTATAGGACTGTAAACTGGCTGGTCAGACATCAAAAACGAAATATGAAAAGAAAATATTTCTTCGGCGACTTCCTCTCAGCAGATTTCTGGCAAAAACTCTGAGAATAAATAAAATTGCCATGAAAAGTTTCTCAAAAAATCTGTCGTTCGGAGTCGACTTTAAACTGTAGGTCCCGCCACTTATGTATAAAAATTAACATAAGTGGTGTGAGAAGCTAGGCCGTAATCCTGACTGAGGGGTTGTAATGGGGTTTATTGGCTATTGAAAGTATTTGTTGCAGATTCTGATACTCGGCATTTTAAACGAGGTAATTAGACGATAGTATAACGATTAACGACATTAAAATAATGTACCAGAGGTCGGAAATGAATCGTTTTTTCGCTACACAGTCAAACAGTATTGAAATTTAACTACTCTGTTTCATTTGTACTCAATACAACATTGATTTATAAGTACAGGTTGCAATGAGTATGCGTACAACGTTGACATCAAACTCATGCCATTTAGATTCGTAACTTTAGAAAAATACTTAGAATATATTCTAGAAATGATTCGAGTAACTCGAATCATTCATAAAAATTTACGGTCTTAGTTGTTGTTGCATTTACAACAAAAGAGAAAAAGACACATAAGCAAAAAACAGAGTAGCAAAAAAGCAAACACACAACCTTCTAGTGGGTATTTTAGTGTTCGTACGCGATTCATACTTATTTTGTGATTCTTGTATACGTTGAGTCATGGAGAGTAGAAATCAACAACATCATACGTGTTGTTAAGTATGAATATGATGATTACTTCAAACTTTGAATATGAGTAGGGGTTCCATGATATTAAAATAAGTATGAATGAGTATAAGTATCAGAAATTATGAGTATGATTCGTTTCTACTCATCTTTTTGAATACTCATTGCTGATCTCTGATGTGTACCCACAGAGATCAATGTTATATGGTTAGAGCGATCATAAACCATTTCGCTGGTACCTCGTTTGTGTTGCATGCAGCGGTCATTAAGAATGACGTGAACCTAGTTTTGTAAAGCACAATAAATTTGAAATAGACGTCTGAAACGACTGAAAACATATTTTGGATTTACTTGTACTCAAAGAGTGATGAGAGTGATCAAAGACCATTAGCTATTACTGTACTTACAGCTAAGCTGCGTGTAATACAGTATATATCCGAAGTCACTTAGGCGATATGTTTTACGTTTACCAATATATATTCAAAGGAAGATGAGAATGATTACTATTCATTATATAATTGAAATTTATTTGGAAAATATGGATAAAAATTGGAACAACATAGGGAAACATAATGGCATGCCAGAACTATGAAAAGGTTTTTGAACAAATTAATTTTTGGAGAGACAGATCGGTCAAGTGGATATTTTTATTATACAACTGTGCTTATAAGTAATTACCACAAAAAGGTTCAAATGCAATTGTTAAACGATAACAAGCTCTTGAATTAAAAATGGAAAGTTGTCGTATTAAATCTATTTTTTGAATTTATTTAAAACATTTTATTGTGATTTATTATTACAAGACATTTCTTTCCCATTATATAAGATGTAATCTAAAATAAAAGCAGCAGTCTTCCTACGTAAAGGAAATAGATAATGATGAAAAAAAAACTTGAAAAATTAAATTTCAAATGACTGACTGACCGTTTAAATACAATAAAAATTATAATTATTTTTCACTGTGCTTATCATTACTAATCTTTAATAATTGTACTTAATTATGTTATTAAAAACAATCTAAAATGATTTTTAAAACTTAATATAATTTGCTTCTGCTTTCTTTATAAACAATTTAGTTTCTTAAGCAACAAAAAAGAAAAAAAATATGAAAAATATTAGAAACGAAAAAACAAAAATTATGGAAATTAAAATGAAAGAAAGAAATCAAATCAAAACACTTATACTTTCTGACAAAACATTTTAATTTAAATTAAACTGCAATTTGAGGAAGAGTCTAGGCATATACATATATACGTACATTGGATATATATACACTTGCGATGATGCAATTTAATAGCAACAACAACAATATCAGATAAAAACCTAAACAATAGTTTTTGCTGAGTTATCATAATTCTTTTTGTTGGTTTTTTTTTTATGTACAATACGAGCATATTGTTGTATTGCTTTACAATATTTACTTTACAAAAGAAGTTGTTTTGTACACACAGTAACAAATAATAAATAATACAGTAATGAGGGGGGGAGTAGGGGCTGGTATAAAATATAAACTAAAAAGAGTGTGGTAAGTAAGAGCAGAATATGCAAAAATATTGATGCAACACACAAGAAACAAACATACAAAAAAGAAAACAAAAAAAAAAAAGAGAGAAAAAGAAAAAAGCAACTTTAAATTGTATTAAAAGTGTTGCTCTTTTGTTGCAGGAAGTTTGATAGTGATGACCCAATTTAATGAACCCCATAAAATGTGTATGAGAGTACAGCAGCAACAGCAGCAGCATAAAGCATGTTTAAATGCAAGCAAGTATTATATGTATGTACAGAGGATGAAGGCAGCAATTATTTTCATTTTTTTTTTTTTTTTGTATTTTAAGCATGACTTTACAACACAGCATAACTCATACTGCATCTGTGCAATACATTGTGTTTGTGATGCATAATAATGCAGATATTATTCTGCCATAATATACAATAATATGTACAATGTATTGTATAATAAATACATACCTGCAAACAGAGTTTTAAAGGAATTAAATCTATTGTATTGATTTGTTATCCACATTCGAATTTTAGTGCAGGCAATAATAATTTTCTTTTATTGGCCACAAAAGAATAACTAAACATTATGGAAATAATGTAAAGAGTAATGTTATTGACCGCCTTTAGAGTTTAAATAGAAATAGATAAAGATTTCATACTTTATTTGAAGTCTTATTAATAACGGAACACTTATTTTTTATTAACTCATATTTTGTTGGATTTCAACCTTATTAAATAAATTAAGATTGTAAGATTGATAGTGTCATAAAAATAACATTTTAACTGTAATAAATACTTTAAACTTATTTTTTATGGCAATAGTGGAAATTAAATGGTGAATAACAAGGGTCAACGTCTTAAGCATAAGCAATTTAGTAAACAAAACTTAAGAAAACTAATTTAATAAAAAAAAATTTTGAATCTCCAATGAAATTATCTTTAGTAAGCGCCTAATGACTCCAGGTTTTACATGCTGTACGGTGTGTAGTAAATAATACATTGACCTCTGATATTTTTTAGGTGGTGCTTTGAGCTCTCAAATGGATTATATGTAAAAGTTCAATGGAATGGAAGACCTGAAAGTATGGCTACCATTGTTGTGAAGAAAAAAAAAATGAAAATTTTATCATGTAAAAACGTTTTGTCTCAGAGTTTATTGAATGGTGCCCAAAATTATTGAAAAAGTTCACCCGCATTGTTGGTAACAAAGGGCATAATTTAAAAATTGTCTCTCTAGATTTGCTGATGTACCTTTAACTCATCAAAAAACACGAGTGTCGAGCATCTTGTCACTTTATTGCAAGATTGCTCAGGACAGTTGCATATGCAAAAATTGTCAAAAATATGACAACCGGACAGGGACATCGTCTTCATATCGTGGACTTTATACTTCATACTTAAACCAATTAATGCACTCTCAACTCCTAAGACTGTAAACCATGGTGACCGTAAGTTGTTGTTTGGAGACCACTATGCATATGCATACATATGCTGACATCCTTCGAAATTTTGTGCTACCTTTACTCGATGAAAATCTGCCATTGCGATTGGAGAAAGCAAAATCATTTATAGTACACCGGCCCGCACTGATTTCAGATCTAAATCCGATCGAAAATATGAGAAAAGTTGTAAAAAAAAAGCACTCAAAAGGAAAATGTTCCACAAATTACGATAAACTTTGGGAATTAATTCAGTCTGTGTGGTACTGGCTTCAGTTACAAAATAAAAGCAATAAATTAATAAAACCGCAATAAAATCTGTTGTTGTAATATGTAAACTGAGAATAGATACAGTTATTTCAGTTACTTTTGTAAAAAATCTTAATGTGTCACATGAAAGTCCAAATATAGACAATTTTATTTAAAAATTGAACAAATCCTAAGTATTTTGCTGAAAATTTTAAATATAGATTGACAGAATAAATCAAAATAAATACACCACGTATATGAAATTTTAAGTCGCAATATTGAATGATTTCATGTAATTTTCTAAACGAAAATATTAATAAATTGGGAAGGAAACCAATTTAACAGAATATTATGCAAAATTTTTCCACCCTATACTATACAATACAGGCACACACACATACTACATATGCACACAACTATATGACTTTAGAAATGATATTTAAAATGAAATTTTGAATTTTAAAACAAAAATACAACACAATTAAATATATTTCATTTATTCGTATGAATACACGTATGTATTTTAAATTTTACTTTGGATTTATTTAAAATAAAATATTTGCAGCTGTTCAAAAGGGCGTGGTTTTTATACAAACCTTACAAGAGTTTGCAATCAAACGTCCGTTTACATCAGTGAGACATGAATGAAATTAAAACTCTTCTATTTCTGCTTTCTTCCTTATTTTTCTGGTAATTTCCTAACCTGCAGTGTCTTAAATCATATGGTTTTTAGAAAAAGAATCAACAACAACAACAAAAAAAGGAATGAAAAGTAACTACAATACTATCATGGGAGTAGTATTGCCTACACCTAGTTTAGCAAAGGATATTATTAATGAAACTTTAGTAACTAACTTCAGTTTTTATTTGGGGTTTTGTGTGTGTTTTAATGATGACGTTATGCGTAATGTAAAACAACACTAATGACAACAATGGCAATGCCTGTGTATGCTTGTGTTTGTGTTGTTTTTTTTTTTCTTTTGTTTGTTTGTTTTATTAGCATTTTTTACAAACACTTCATATTTGATTCTTTTTGTTTTATTTTATGCATGTACTCCACATAATATATTTTATGTCAGTTTCTCCTTTATTTATTATCTTTAAACACACACACTCATACACATTCATATGGATATATGTATGACTCCGTTTTACTACACTTGAAAAATCAACCTACTACAAGACAAGGAGAAATCGTTAAAAACTGTCAGTCATTTCTTATACCTACATGCGCATGTGGGCGCTTATAATGAGCAACCCAAAATGCAATACCACGATTGCAACGTCAACGGCAATGATAATGATGGCGATGACGATGGTGATGATGATGATGATAATGTCGATGGCAAACAGAGACAGCGGATACGACTTCGTAAAATACCACACCAGACAATTGAAAATAGTGTGTTTGTCGTGCGCTCTTTGCCAAGTGCTGTAATATTGCCTATGGGAATGGTTTGATGGTGGTAGTCGGATTGACTGACTGGATGATTGGATTCTTTTTGCATGTATTAGTCTCTCTACTGCTCTTATAAGTAATAATATGAGGGGTTGGTTGGTTGGTTGGTTGGTTGGTTGATTGTTGCTGCCGGTTTGCCGGCAAATAAACAAGTTTTTCTTTTTCATTTATTTACAAATTATGCGAATATTGAAAAGTATTGTGCAGTGTGAAAGAAAATAATACACACGCAAGAACGTTTATTTAGATTTTTATTTATTTTTAATAAAATAAAATAAAAGTGTTGATCATTACAACCAGAATTATGAACTGATTTCTCACACCGTACAAGTTGTGTGTGTTAATTTTATTCATGCTGCCTATTAATGGATCTACTCAAAGGATAAATTTGAAAACCTTTTTATGGCAATTTTATTTAGCCCCCGAGTTTTTTTCCGAAGAAATATAATTTTCATAATAAGTTTTGTTCGAAATGTCTAACCTAGACGAATTTTAATTCAAATGTTTAAAAAAATTTTTCAACTTTTCTGTAAAAAGCAATTAATTTTAAAAATTATTAAAAACAAACAGAATTCAATAGAATTCCTCATGAAGAATAATTAAACATAAAAATACTTATTTTTAATATATTAATTCCAAGGAAACAAATATTTTGAATGTATAATTTTTACCCACACTGTACACAGTACATAAACGTATGATCTCTAGTACAAATTCCTTTTTATTACTCTAGCCAGCTACGAGTCATCATAATCGTATTCATCGGCAACATCATTATTGCGTTCTATCACATGGTGGTACTTTTTCCCAATTTATTGAGCACAGGGGATGAATATTTTTGACTCAGTTCTTTTTCGATTTAAATTAAATGAATAAAATGTGGTGTTGCTTTTTTCTGTTTTTTTTTTTTTTTTTTGAATGGCAGGGAGGAGGAGGAGGTGTTTACTTGGAATAATTTATTATTCATTCATGCATTGGTACATGTAAAAATGATTTTTCAGTACATAATATATTTATTTATTTTCATTTGTTTTAATTTTATTTCACTTTATTTCATTTCTCTCACTCTCTCTCTCTCTGTCTCTCTTACTTTTTCGGTAATAAATCTGACCTTGAATGGTGATGATCAAGCAACAAATACATGTATTGTGTATATGTAGTACAAGTGTACAAGGCAATAAATAAAATGAAATAAATTTAATGCCATTTTTCCAAAAATAACAACAATTTTTACTGCGTTCTATTATAGAGACTGCAAGTTCATACGCACACACACACACATACACACACAAGTTCCTTATCGATCAATAATCATCCTCATTAGCACATTTTCCTGTTTAAATTTAATGTTTTATTTCGATAATTCGAAATCAAAGGTAACAATTATCGATAATAGAGATTACAATGAGTAATTAAAACTTTAATTTAATTGTCATATAAAAGTTTACAATGACTAATAAGGAAATCTTAATTCAGACTATTGAGAGGAAACTATTTAAAAAGCATTAAAATCAAGCTGATACCGAAAATTTAATTTTAAACAAATTATTTTCAAGTTTCTGGCTCAAGTTTTTGTTCAAGTTCATTTCAGCTATAAAAAAAAAACGGATGTACGAAATTATTGAGTGTGAATTCAACACTATGGATTCATGGAAGAATATCTTTTGTTTATTATCATGGAAACTGGCTTTAAATAATCTTCTAAAAAGAACTGAGCACAATACTGTAGTCTGGACAGGTTGAAAAGCTAAATTAAATAAGTCCTATGCGTTCAGGGCTTTTTATTGTAACTTGTGAAATAGCTGGTAAAAGGGGATGAGAAGGAGGAAAGAAAGCAGTGTGTACAAAGACATTGATTTTAATTCTGATGACATTCGAAACGAAAAATTACAACACAAACGAATACCGAATATATCTAGATATGACAGTTTGTTGTATATTTTATGAGAAGGCAGTTTTGTAACGCATATGTGGTGTTGGTCTCTTTAAAAGTTTAAATTCAGAAACTTTCATAATTAACAAAACTTGTAAATATTTTGTTCATTCCACTGGTAAAATATAATATTTTCCATTATAAATGTTAAAAATTAAATTAAAGTCCATAATAAAATAGAAAAATATATTCGGGAAACATACCTGTAAAAGATTGCCATCGTTATTGCTTAGCATCATCTCATTCATTTGTTGCTCTAGATCAGACATAATAGAGGACTGTTGTTGTTCTTGTTCTTTTTGTTGTAGTTGTTGTTCCTCTTTCGTTTCCTCGAGTAAATGTTTTTCATCAGCCGTAGATGAAGGCGATACAATATCGCTAAGAGCCTGTTGTTGTTGTTGTTGTTGTTCATCTTCACATGTATCAACATTAAGAGCTTCCAAAGTAGGAGCTGATGTAAATTCATCGCTAATTTTAAATGGTGAGTAAGACTCGTGAATTTCTTGTTGTTGCTCATGAGTAACGGGAGAGTTGTCTAAGAAACTTTCGTTAGCAATCGATGAATTTGCTGGCTCAACTAAAAGACTTTCTTCTTGAAGATCGAAATGCTGTTGTTCTGTTTGATTTTGGAATTCTTCCAGACTTGGTTGATGTGTTTGATTCATTTCTTCGTCTTGTAATTGCTGTTCCGATTGACTATGGAATTCATCTAGAATTTGTTGTTCTTCGTGTTTAATTGGTTCTTCCTCTACAGTTTGTTCTTTAGTCAGAAGTTCTTCAGAGTATTTCTCTGGCACAACTTCTTCGGTAAGGTGTTGTTGCATTTCTCCTTCTTCAATTGATTTTTCAATAAATTCTTCTTGTTCTGGTAAGTGATGTTCTTCCTGGTCAATAGGCTTCTCTGGTTGAAATTGTTCATGGTAATATTCGTGGAATTCCATTTTCTCATGTAACTGCTGAACTTCCATATTTTCTTTTTCCACTTGCAAATCTTTATGTTCTTCTGCTACATGATGGTGTAGTTTATCGTCTAGTAAATCTTGTTTTTCATCTAATAGCTCATGGTCTTGATCTTGATGTTCCATATACATGGATTCTTGCATATTATTAGCATTATCCATGTCAATGGGCAGTTGTGGTATATCTTTGTTGGAAGAGTTAAGAGCATTCTGTAGATTCATTTGTATTTCCTCTGTTGAGGGCGAATGAGAAACATGTTCTTTCTCCTCAACTTGCAAAAGTTCCTTATCATTGGCCAATTGATTGGCAGCCGATTCAGTGGCCGATTCTTCAATAAATGAGTTGTTAACACTGTCTATTTCTGTGGGTATTGGCTGAACACTATTTAGAACGTCTTCAATGGCCTCATCATTGGCGACATAAATTGATCGCTTCATGACGTCATCTTCACCAGGCAGGGAGGACAAAAGTTCCGCAGGCTGCATATCTAAATCATTATCAACACAAGTTTCGGGACCATGATCCATAAAGGAGGAAGGCTGGAAGTCAGTAGTGTCTGTAATAGGAGACTGTTCTAGTTCCTTATCTAAAGCCAGATCGTCTAAAGGCAACTGTTGTATGGCCTGATCGGGTGTCATGACCTCATCTCTTTGTTCAGTTTCTGGCTCATGAGGTCTTTGATCGGCTTCTTTTTCAAATTCAGCCAAAGCTTTAGGTAAGGGTACAGTATCTAAATCATTGTCACCTTTGCCCTTGCGAGGACTTTGAGCAACGAAGTCATCATCGTTGAGTAGATGTCTTGGTACAGCAATTGGTGCCTGGCCAAAGTACATTTGAGTCTCCATAGTTTCGCTTAAGATAATGTCTTCTTCATTTGTTGGTTCTCCTGTCGGAAAAGGTGAAGAGGGGGAAGCGGGATTTGAACCAAAACTGGGTACAAATTCCTTGGCATCTGGATTGAGCTGCGAGTGATTAAGATCCAAATCAAGCTCTGCAGGTCTTTGAGATGTTAAAGGATCTGCATTTTCCTTATCCTCTAAATTAGACATGAAGTCATCAAAATCATTGTTTGCATTGCTTTGAGCTTCAGCCACAACTTGTGGTGCAGGAACGTTTTCACTTAGACTGCTAGTGCCATTTGTAGTGTTAGTGGCCAAAGAAGAGGGTTCCTCTTCATCCTGCATTTCTGGCAGTTGTTCAGGCTTAGTTTCGATTTTAACATCTACCTGTGGCACCACAAAGCCGTCAGCAGACTCTGTAACATTTGTAGAGGATGAAAAATCAGCATCAGCTTTATAACCGTCCATATCGTGGCTTTCGAAATTAAGTTTCTCTTCAAAGCCATGGGTATTGCCAAAGTCATTATGGCCATTAGTATCATGACCATTGCCCATATTGAACAAGTCATGATGATGCTGTTGTGGCTGCTCTAGATGATGATCTCCACCAAATACAAAACCTCCATCTCCATTGCCAAAATGATGAGCCGAGGCATTAATAACTTCTTTTTCTGCAAACTCACTGTGTTCATATGTGTTGGTAGCATCATCATCATCTGCGTCTAAACCAAAGTTTTTCAACGATTGCTGCTGCTGCTGTTGCTGCTTCTCGCTCTGTTGCACCTCTTTGACGTACTTTGATTCGTCGTCATCGCCAACATCGTGTTCTTCGTGGTGGTGCTCGTCATATTTAACACCCAAGATCTCTCCGGCTACACCACCAACACCGCTTACCATGTCTGCTTGAACACCGCCTCCTACAACTGAATCACCACAACCGGCACTGGCCACATTCATGTTCATGTGCTGAATACTGTTGTTATCCATCATGTAGTTTTGTCTGTTTTCTAAAAATTGTCCCATCAATTCTTGGTTCTCCATTGCAGATGTTATTCTTCGTTACTCTTACTTTTCTTACAAGAATTCTTTAAAAAAAAAACCTTTTTTTTTCGATTAAAATATTAAATGCGCACAACACAAAACGAACACACAAAAATTTAGTCCTTTTTTTTCGTTTATTTTCTTTGCTTTACAGTTTTCTCTTACTCTCTCGTACTGTTTCTGATTGAACAACTCTCTTTAACACTCTTTTAATGTTTTACTTTTTTTTAGGTTAACTTCTCTTAACTGTCCTGCGCTTATTAACTGATGTTCTGTGATTGTATTAGTGTAATGGATTTTATCTTTTCGTTCTTTAAGTTTCTTTTTCAACTCCTTTTTTATTTTATAATTTCTTTTAATTTCGTGTTTTATATGTAAAATTATTGAAAAGCTGTAATACAACAAAATTTATCATTAAAATTCTAAGATGAAAATTTTAAATAAGTTTTATTTAATAAAAAAAAAAATACAAAATTAATTTTATTTTTGAATTTCACTTCATTTATCTTTTTAATTATTTTTGCAAATTTATCTCTTAAAGATCTTTAATTTTAATTTAATTTTTTTCATGGTTTGAATTTGTACGCGTGATTCACCTTTTTAAAATTTCGCAAATTCCTTTTTATACCACCATTCCTTCTTTTATTTTATTGCTTTATTTATATATAATCTAACCATCCGTCCAATTCTCTACTTTTTATATGTATTTTTTGCACACTTTATAGACACAAAAAGTTTTCTTCTTTTAACATAAAAATCGTCGTTTTGTTATTTTTCCCAACACACAACTCTTTAAGATTTGCAAAAATAACAAAAAAGAAATTCGCATATACAGAAACAATATCTGAGAAAATAAAAATTGTTTAAACAATTTTTATTTGTTCAACACACACATAAACACACACATACACACCACAAATACACAGTTTTAAATTTTCTGCTTTTTTTGTTGATGATTCTGGAATACAAGAATGCCGACTTCCGCAGCTGCCGTCCTTTTACTTCAACGAACGCGTATTGAATATGGGTGGTGAACTCGTGTCATTCTGCAAAAAGCTGTGCAGCCAATGTTGCCGCTTCTAAATAATTCTAACCAAAACGGGTGATTTTGTTGTTCAATGTGTAGAGGTGTATATATATTTTTAGTTTTGGTTTTTCTTTTTATTGTCCAAAAATTTAATTTAATTAATTATTGAAAACTAAATAAACATAATTTAATGTTGAAAAAATAGAAAAACCTATAAATTTAAAATTTGTATATTTTTTCTTATTTTATTTTTTTAGGAGTTGATTACAAAATTTTTGTCTTCCTGACAAACGGTCTTCAGAAAAGAAATGTTGGTTAAATAAGTGATTCACACATTCTTTTTTTTTGTGTCCGATTTGCATAAATGAAAATTAATCCAATTGTCCTTAATGAGGGATTTTATGGTGTTGTTAGTGTAATGGTTTTTTTCTTTCTGATTCAATTCAGCCATCCCATGCCCGAATTTATTCGGTGTGGTGAGTTTCCAGAGTAATTAGATTTTGTAAAGTATAGTGAATTTGTCCGGTATGGTGAATAAACTTTAAATTCACCGTTATTCGAAATAGGTATTGTATTACCGTAGATCACTTTACTATCAGTGGTGAATTTACCACTGTTTTGTCTCCAGGATACCCAACATACATAAATCACAGGGATGGGTGGAGTCACGTAGTGTTGCCATTGTTACAGTAAATTCTTTTTATTTCGCATTTAAAAAGAAATTAAAATATTTCTGTAATGCAGAAAAATAAAATTTATATTATTTTCCAATTAAATTTTCGATTTTTCTCACCTTTTCAAGGACAGAGTTTGGGAATACTTTAATAGGGGTGATTTCTATTGCAGAAGTTGGTTACAAATTTTTGTGATATTATGGCAACATTGTGTGCAGCTTTTTCCAAAGTGCTGCCAAGTCAAATTTACATATATGCAATAGAACATTAAAGAGTAATGTCAATTTGAAGGTAATTTAAAAATTGTTAAAACGTTTAATCTGTTTCTCCTTACGTATACAATATAAATTGAAATTATATTCTGACGTAACAAAATGGAGCCCAATATTATATTCTATCTGTAAGAATCATAAAAGTACAACATATTTTAGGAATTTCAGCATTTTAAATTAAATAAATTATTTAAATTATTTTTAAAAAATCTTTTGAGAAAACATCAGTTTAAATTGAAATGTAACTTTGAATACTTAACCTGAATAGAGACATAATTAACGTATGTTATACGACAGTACTAGTCCTTTTGTTATCCCGATGTACTGAAATTTCTATATATTTGTCACTTTTACCAATTGCAGTAAAGACTAAATTTCTTATCGGCACCACAAAGGCAGTATGTAAGTGTGATACTAATTTTAAACCACTTCTTAAATACCCGGTACATTTATTTAGTATTATAACAACCCTGTACTACAGTGCTGCCTAGTTTATATAAATACACATTAATAACTCTGAGCGATATGGTAATATAGTATTTGACATCCCCCATCTACATTCAAAGCAATACATGTGTTTTTGTTTACTGTGGCAGCGAATAAAACTGTTGGGCTCCACGTGAAGTTAAGTAGAAATTTTTTAATAAAAATGAAAAAAGTTAAAAATAGTGAATTAAATCAAGACGAAACACCCGTTAAAGGTGTTGAACAGGGTAAAATCAAAAAGAATAAGCAAAAGAAGGACAAGAAATTGCAAGCTGTCGCAGAGAAATTGGCTGATCAAGAATTGGCTCCAAAAATAGAGCAGCCAGTTGTGCCCAGTAAAAATAATGGTGGCACTGATATAATTAAAAAGAAAAATAAGAAAAACAAAAAGAAACAAGTAAATCAAACTGCGGATGTTGGGCAAAATGTAGCAAATAAAGAAAATCAGTCTGATAAAAAGAAAAAACAAAAGAAATCTAAAAAAGAAAAACCTCAACAAGGTAACCCCGCCGTATCTGCTGCCCCAAAAGATTCTGAAGACCATAAAGAATTAACAGAAGCAGAACGGAAGAAAATTGAAAAGAAAAAGGCTAAGAAATTAGCTCAAAAACTAAAGAAACAACAAAAACAAGCTCAAAAACCCGAAACAGCCAAGGAGGAAGTTGTTAAGACTAATGGTGTTAAAAAGGATAAACCAGCTAGCAAAGATACTGATTCTGCAAGTACAAAAGTTTTAAGCAAGAAAGAGAAAAAGGCCAAGAAAAGGCAACTGTTAAAAGAGCAAAAACTAGCAGGTAATATGAAACTTAATTATTAAGTTGGGCTTGAAATAGTTCTTCACGTTTTTGGTTCATTTGTTTATAATTGTATTCCATTTCTTTTTATATAGAAAAGCAAACTCGCGATCCTGCTCTGGAAGCTGCTACCGTATTCGTAGGAAATTTGCCAGTTAACACCAAGCGTGTGCAAATCATACGCTTATTTAAGGATTATGCACCTGTTAACTCAATACGCTTACGTTCGGCCGGTGGTAAGGTGTTGCATAAACACAAACAACGTAAAGAATCTGGTTCTTTAAATGGCTATGTGGTGTTAAAAGATAAGGCAACAGCCGAAAAGTCTGTTGCTCTAAACGGTGTAGAATTCAAAGGGCATCATTTAAGAGTAACGTTAGCTTCAAAAAGCCCCCAGCATCATGAAAAAGAGGAAAGTAAACGTACCGTTTTTGTAGGCAATCTAAAATACTGTAAGTGTCGAATAAAAAACATACTAATATTATAAGAATGATTAGGTTTAAAGCACCATTTTATTTGCAGCGGCTACCGAGGAAGCTTTACGTGAAATTTTCAGCAGTTGTGGCGAAATTGATTACGTACGCTGCTTAAGAGATGGCGATAAAGGTTGTAAAGGTGTTGCTTATGTCTGCTTTAAGACACCCGATTCTGTGGGCTTAGCATTGGAACTGAATGAGACCATGTTAGATGAACGTCCCATACATGTGGAACGTTATAGTGTTAAAAAATTAGGTGCCAAAGAAGCACGAGATGCTCAGGCTGAAAAGGAGCAAAAACCTAAAAAGGGTGCTAAACAAAGAATAGATGGTAAGAAAGGTAAAACAGCCCCCAAGAAAGCAAACAATAATGCTGCAAACGATGATGATAAGAAAGCAAAGAAGAGTGAGTTCCGGGGTGTTAAAGTGGAAGCATTAAAAAAGAAACAAAAATTGAAAAAGAAAAAATCAAAGAATCAGATGACCGAATTGGCCAAGAAAATTGCTCCCAAACCTAAACCTGAATAAAAAAAAGGGGAAACAATTTATTCAATTATATGTACAATAGCAAGTTCAACAGCAATCAGACTTTTTATAAAAGAAATACGATTTTTATTGAATTAATTAAAAACTTATAGGTTTAAAATTGTTTTTATGGTATAAGACATAAATAAATTAATTTTTAATGTACTTAAATTGAAGACAATTGTTTTTTTAACTTCTGTTGTATGTCTAATGGAAACGTTTTTGCTATCTTCCTAACGCATCTTAAACAATATGTATTAACATAAAAGAAACTGCATTCGTTATCCTTACACACTACTTGATTACATTCTTTGCAATGGGCTCCCAAAGCTACAAAGTATTCAGGTTTGGCTTTCCATCGTGGCGGTGGTGGTTGAAATGGATCTCTCATTACATAAGTGGGTTCGGTGAATTTAATGCCAAACACAAATTCGGGTTCTAGACCAAAATAATGTACCATTTCTTCCATATCGCAAGAATAACATTGGAATTTTATTTTAGCTTTACGTTCATCCTCTTGAGAATTATCAGTTTTATCGTCTTTTTCATTTGTACTTTTATCACATCGCTCCGATTCTAAACGTTCGATTTCGGCTTTATCATTATTTATAAACAGTTCTACATTCTCATTATCTGAAATCGATTGTAGTTTATGTTCTTCAGTTTTCTGTGATGATTTGGAACAGGATGGTTGTGAACTGCAGTCAGACATTCTCTGAAAGAAAACTATTAGAAATACTATAAGCTAGTGAAAGACGATTGAATCATAATGATTGTTTTATTTCCTATTGTTGTAATTGATTAATATTTTCATTTAAAGATTTTATTTACAACAAACCATTTAAATAACAATTTACACGTCTTTGGTTTTGTTTAATTTTATTTGATATCAAATATCTTTACGAATCGATATCGAAGCAGATTGTAGCTCTTCTGGCCACCATTCAGGTTTTTTGGTAAAGCATTTACTGCCATTTACAGTTAACTCTTTGGCCTTTAACACATTTTCTATACGCAAAAGACCTAAAGCCCTATCACCTGTACTGCCATAAATAGTGCCACAATTTGTTCCGCCTTCATTTTGTACTGTAGCTGTAGTAATTGAAGCTGGTAGAGGTTGTGTTAATTTAACTGGCATATGACGTTTACGTATAACACCTGTATGATGCACACGTGCTGTTAATTCTTGACCAATATAACAGCCTTTATGGAAACTAACGCCATTAAGTAGATCACAATTAGCTTCCAAAGGAAAACATTTGCCAGGAGGTAAATCCACTACACCTTCAGCTACACCCAAATCATATCTTAACACACGAAAGTTGTTTTTGTCAGAGGCAGGTAACAATTCTGTTTGAAATAGTTTGCTAAAATCAGAAAAAGTCTTATCGCTACCGGCTAATAAACGTATTCCCAAATGTTTTAATCTTGGATCAGTAGTAATTGTAATATCCGAAATTTCTTTAGTTTTTAAATCTCTTAAAATAGCATCAGCTGCCTGTAGATCATTGTATACCTGCCATACTTTGACTTCTTGCTGCACCGAATCTATATCGATCTTACGTCGCACACGATAAAGCCTTAAATGACGTTGCAATTCATTGGAAACATTCTTATCACATTCAATGAGAAATGTATTGGGTTCTGTTGTACTATACACAATACTATCGTACAGTACTCGACCAGCTTTGTTCAGGAACATGGCATATATGGCGTTGTGAGATGAGGGATGCAAATGCTTAATATCATTTGTTATAAGACCCTGTAGAAATGATGCAACTTCTTCACCTTTAATCCGAATAAGTTCTCGTTCGGTTAGATTTTCAATAACAAGTCTACCGTTTGTAGCTGTTGGGGCTTGTTGGCTGCATTGTCTTGCCATTAAGAACTTGCCGGCAGAGATTTTAGGCAGCCGGCTAAGGTTACGCATTAAATTCATTTTGTTGCAGCACTCGTCACAACTGTTCAGCAGAATTTTTTGGTTTTCAATGAAATATTCTATATAAGTTTTTAATAAATTTGTTTACTTACATTTCTTATATGATTTTTAAATTATATTTAAAATTTTTTGTTTGAAGATGGTGTAATAAGATAGAAAATATTTATTTACGATTGGTTTGTTGTTTTTTTATTTTTAAATGACTGACAGTAATCAGCTGTTAATAGTGTTGCCGTATTTACGTTAGTATTAATATTCAGATTATACTAACGGTTGTTTAGCAAAAAAAAAGTAGAGTGAACATCTGAGTGAATTTTTATGTGTAATTATTTAAAACAATAATTAAAGGAAAAAACTTGCTAAAGTGTTCACATAATACCTGTAGAACATAAGTTGGACGACAGCCCTGGTTATTTTTTATAAATTTATACTAATTTCGTGAAATTAAACTTGTAATGTGTGCGCTTAGAACAACTTGCAGAAATACAGTGCACATGTAAATACATATATGCAGGTATTGTATATTTATTTCATATTTTAACCTTAAGTAGAACATGTTGCTATGACAATTGAATGCCAAGGCTTCTATTTAATGTACGATACTCTCAAGGCACTTAAACTTAATTTTGTTGCAGCGGCTTAAATTTCTGTTTGCCACTGCTATGTGTTCGAAGGACATTTCTTTGTGCATTACTCTGACGGCACCAATCAAAGTCTTATCTTGGAATAACAGGCTGCCTAAGAAACTATTCATCCCCAGTTTCTCTTTATGATTTCTAAATTGATTGATTGTTCTTTCCTTATTAACCACAAGCGATTATTTGTGATAGCCTTTGGCACCTGTATGCATAGATTTATGATTTCTTGCTCCCTCTTCCAAAAGTATGCCAATTAAATTTGATTTGATCCTTGGAGCCAAATATCTTTTCACTGAATTATTTCTTTGGAAACAAGAAATAGTATCTTGGGGCTATACCTGAAGAATTCAGGTGGGATAATATAGGAATATATAGCCTAATTCATGAATATTTGCCAATTTTGCATTAAATTCACTTTTTTAATTTCCTACTCAAACCACGCTATAGTCTGCTATCAATTGATGTTAGAAATTAAATAAATCAGCACGTTTAAATCTTGACAAAATTCACATAGTACCTTGCACCAAAATGTATCAGGTTAGAGCTGTATACGAGTGATTCTAAATCTGGGTTGGCTTTTATGGCACAGAATTGAAAAAGAAAAACATTTATTGCTTGACTTATGTTGCATTGTCCTTCAAATCTTTCGACATTTGTAAGTTTATAAACTGGCTAAGGTATAAAATGTGCGGAATTATTTCAAATCAAGGTACACAAAGGAGTCTTATCTTCTGATAAAAATTGAATTTCTTTCAAATTCGAGCTCTTAAGAAACATGGAGAGTCCGTCAATCAGTTATACTCTAAGCTATGGGAGTTTTATTCTCTAACGTAGGATTGACCGATAAATCAATGTGCAGATATAAAAATTTCTGTTGAAAACTTCTAATAGAAATAAAAAATTTAGAATTTAGTGAATTTTCTACAGGTTTACATGACTTTTTTTTACTAGGTTTTTAAACAAATAAAATAAATTTCAATTGTAAAATAAAACGATTTAAAATTGAATTTAATTATTCTTTTTTTTTTTGAGGGTTTTAAGTACTTTACTAGCAAAATACATGTTACATACGTACATAAATACAATAAAATTTTTGTTTTAAAATTTAAATAATTCTTTGGATAAAAGGAAACTTAAAAATAAGTTTTCTATATATGTATACTGTATGTATACTGTATTATACAAATTGTATAAATGATTTGTTATTACATTGATATAAATAAAATTAATATACAAAATAATCAATGAATATAAAATGCATTCAATTTAGTACAGCTTAAGTGTGTGTATGTGTGTTTTGTATTCAAGTTAATATTTAAATAAATATTAAGCTTTTGAAAATTCATTTTCTTTGAAAATTATTTTAATAAAAATATAATTGCAGTTACATTAATACTTAAAATTATTTGTATTGGTATTATAAAAAAAAATATTTTAAAAATTAAAACTTTGGACATTCGATGGAAAAAGTTAAAAATATGAAAATATTTAAATACATTTGTATTTGAATGTACATATCATAAATATATTATATCTTATGAAATACGTTTTGATTCTTTGCGTAGCCAATCTAATATTGTTTGATAATTTTGATTCATCCAATTGACATTAACTTGTACATGTTCGACAATCTGTTGAGACCAACGACTATTGTCTTTCAATACATCTCTAACGAATCTTTCCAATTCATCTAAATGATACTTGGAATTAATCCGTTTTGTGGCAAATTTTAAGATCGTATTGAAATTAGACATAGAAGAACCCAAACTGTAAGAAACAAAGAATAAGATATACAAGATGAATACGATTGTTATTTGTCACTGCTTTTGTAATATATTCACTTACTAGGCTTTAACATCCTCCCAATTGTTGCGTATGAAATCAAAAGCTATCTTTTGTCCCACTACATTTGAAGAAACGGCTGCAAAAACTCGATAAACATCTTGTTTTCTTATGCCATTGTCACCTGTTACTGAATAGCGCAGATATCTTGATAATATCCAGGGTTCTTTGGAGCAACCCAAAGCGGTTAATAGGATTTCTTTTTCAGTTGATACAGTTGTAGCCAAATAGCGTTCAAACGCAAAGTTCCACTCAGCCTCAGTACCATACTGCACGGCTGTGCAATAAACTATGCCGCGTAAATTTGGTGAAATTCTAGAAGCAAATTTGCTATTCAAGTTTTTTTCTTCCTCCTTTCAGCATAATTTTATACTTACGGATTATTTGCATCTGGATTTGGTACTTGTACCCAATTTTGAAAGTGCCTTACACTTTCCGATATACAACCTTGATGACCCAAATGGCAGGCCATATTTAAAATTTCGACGCGTTTAAAGTGTTCCAGCATATTATTTGGATCTTGTGAGTCTTTAAAACCCAAGTCATCGTATACTTTTTCTACCAAGGTTAGTAAATAATTCTGAAAATTAAAAAATGGAAATATTTTAACATTTTTTAATAAAAGTGATTAAATGAATGTGATGAATATTTTTATTTAAAATAAATTTAAGCCATGATGAACCTGATCATTTAGAACTATTCATGTTTATGACTTAAGAGTACAACAAAATCAGAATTACCTTAAACAAATCATAATCGCCTTGGCTTACAAACATTGAATCGATAAATTGAAAAGCATTAACCGCTGATTTCCATGGCGCATGATCATCTTCGTGTCTTAAGTAGCGTGTTAAATTTAAAGCCACTTCATACATCAGATAGCCACCTCTAGCCAGATTCATAACATCATCGATTAATTGCGCTCTATTCGAAGGCGCTATTTCTTTAAATTTCTCAAAATCCATTAAATGTGTTGTTATGGCACGCCAATTTTGTAGCTCATAATTAATGCGATAGTAACCACTCTGTTGGATATTAAAAATAAACCAATTGGCAGCTGTTAAGTTGCGACTTTCGATTTCATAGATTTTTGATCTCGGTATCCAAGTTAAGGGCCTAGTGTTTTCAAAGTCCAACTCTTCTGATGTGGTATACGTAATCGGTATCCACCACAAAGGATCCTCTTGCTGTTCTTCTAACTGAGTGTGATTTTTGATGTGTTCATAAACAAAACGTTCCTGTTCTAAGCGTATAACATTTGTATGTGGATGTTTTGTTATATGCACAACCGGAAAGCCTACTTGCAAAGTCCAAGTGTCCATAATGTCTTTAACAGTTGTATCTCTATCCAGTAGACCTTCAAGTTTTGCCTCCAATGTTAAATAATGCCATAAATCATCCTGTTCAGCGGAACTGTAAGCCCTTTAAACATACAAAGAAATTAATTCATTGCTTAATAAAGTGAAATAATTTTTCATTTTTAAATTTCTTACATTTCTTTTAAATAACGATTTAAGCCTCTGCGAAATATGGTTGAGGTTAAGAAGTGACTCATCATTCTTATTATAGTTGAACCTTTGCCATACGAAATGCGATCAAAAATTTCGGTTATCTCTTCAGGATTTCCCACAGGCACTGATATTTTGTGCGAGGTTGATAAGGCATCCAATTGGAAAACATTTTGTAATTCATTTACCACAAACTGATCCATTGTACGCCATTCAGGTTCTATGGCATCCACAGTTAAGTATTCCATGTAACTGGCAAAACCCTCATTTAACCAAATATCAGACCACCAGCTGGGTGTTACCAGATTACCAAACCATTGATGGGCTAGTTCATGACCCACCACCGAGGCAACACGTTGTTTATAGGTAGAGGCTGAAACTCCTTCTTCAAAAAGCATTGTGGTTTCTCTAGATAATTTTTTGCATGTTTATATAAATAAGTCGGTATATTTGGAAACTTTATTTAACCGTTATATTTACCCACCTGTATGTTATAAGACCCCAATTTTCCATAGCTCCTGCTTGAAAGTCTGGCAATGCTATCATATCCATTTTCGGTAATGGAAAACGTAAATCAAAGAATTCCTCTAAAAATTTTAAAATTTTAGGACCAACACTTAAGGCATAGGCAGCTGATTGTATGGCATCTTCTCTAGCCCATACTGAAAAAGTGCCATTTGATAGTTTTTTAAAATCCGATATACTATAGGCCACCAAATATGTAGACATGGGCAATGATTCATCAAAATAATCCCATTCATAGTCGGGTAATGTGTCACTATATTAGAATAAGAGCAAGAGAGAGAGAGAGAGAGAGATAGAGAGATATTAAAATTCATATTTATTGTCGCACTTACTGTTTTCTTGTGGCAATAATTGGCATGTTAGAAACAGTTGACATGTTCTTTGGTCTTGCAATGTTCAAAGTGAAATTTGCCTTCAATGCTGGCTCATCGAAACAAGGAAATGCTCTGCGTGCATCTGTCGCTTGAAATTGTGTAGAGGCCAACCACCTTTGCAGATAAAATAAAATAAAAGAATTAATTAAATATACAAACATATATACGCATAAGTTTATATTAATGTCTAGAAAAAAACTCTTTTTCTTGGCCTATTCCCACTATACACTTACCTTGTTTCGTTGCCCACCTTGTACGAACTACGATAGAAACCTTGCAAATAGTCCTGTATTAAGCCACTAAATTTGATTTTAATCACGTATTCGGTGTTCTTTAAAAGTTTGTCATACAATTCAATAATGAAAAATTGTTTGGCCTCCAGCAAATACTGTTTGCGTATACGTAGCTCCTTCGTAATAGCTCTGCCGTTAGCAATTGCTTTGCTTGAATTCTGCTTATCAGATTTACTTTGAAGTGCTTGTACGTTTATGATGACAACATCATTCTTTGAAATGTCCAAATCGATGGCATGCATTGTTATATTATAGCAATCCTCCAGGACTAGTATGTTGATGTGAACTTCACCGCTAAAGGTGAAATTGTTTTCGTACAGGTATGGCTCCAATGAAATATTATACTTGAGGGGCTTTATTGATGTGGGTAAACGTACATCTTGTTCGTATACATGTGGCATATTAATGGTGTTATTTTGTTCATGGTTTCTATGTCTCATGGGTATTGTGGTACACACAATATCTTCATCTTCGTTGGCTATTAGTTGATCACATGTGGCAAAATTATAGACCACAAAGGACACAGTGACTACGGTACAGATGAAAAAGGCTGCCAATAGTGCTAAAGTGCTGTATGAAAATGTTAAAGTTTTTCTATGATTAAAAATATGCGTGGTAGTCGCTGTATTCGGTCTTTGCGCATCCATATTGAGATTTTCATGCGGGTGGGTAACCATAGCCAGGCACAATGTGCTAGCTAGCTAACCTGTTTCTTAGCAATCACTTAGCCAGGTGTAAAATTTTAATACTAGCGTAAATCTTTAATCACTTGATGAAATTTTTATTTATTTTCTTTGGGAGATTTTTATTGATTTTCGTTATTTATATATTTTTTTGTATAGAATCTCTCCGTGTGTTTCACATTAAAATCTATAAAAAAAAAATAAACAAAATTTATTTATTTTTATTACTAGTGCCTATAGTTTAAACAAAAGATACATTTTGAGTAATTATTGCCAAAGGTTATCATTTAGTTTTATTTTGACGAAACAACTAATTACACGAATAATGAAAATCAATGAAAGCATTTGTAATATGTAGTGTTTAGCTCAGATCTCAAAATATAGATCGACTGGGTCTTTGATCAAAATGGGAGCGTATTGCGCAAATGTTGGCCGGTTGTTCAACTCTTTTGAATGCCGTCTTATGATTTGCTGTTTTATTATATGAAAACATTAGTTTAATCCAATCATATTATAGATTTAAGCGGCTTGTTACTGTCGAAAATAGAGGCTTGAATCTTCGTCAAATTAATATAGATTTTCTGATGTCATTTGGAAATTAAAAAAAAACATTGGTGAAAATCTGTCATGGGAAATGGGGACTTCAAATGCCCTAGTACAGCGGAAAGTGAATCCAATGATCAATCTTAACTTTGACTCATTGGCGTTCGATAGATAGAACAATTACACAACGGCTGATGTGGATACCGAGGATATTATTTTCTTTTCATCTCATTCTTTCTACTTTCCACTCTATTTCTTCTAATAACTATACGCACTGGTTTGCTTTGGTCTATTGCCTTGCTGTTTAAGCCTTTTCGTCTCAAACAAAGGTTTACTTTAAAGGTCCAGAGGAGCATTCACAACAAGCAAGACAAGTGTTTTGACGCGTTTTAACAAAGTTTTTAAAAAAGTTTAAATCTTAAACTATAAAACTTCTTCACTTATTTGTTTACCGAATTTTGTCTTTAAATAAATTCTTATCATTTTATTAAAATATTGATGCTTTAAAAATATTCCAAACAAAAAAATAGAAATGACGCATAGTTTCTCATTTTTTTTAGAGATGAATTATGGTTTCCTAACTCATAGGTTATCAATGCCATACTTAATAACCTATTTAGCTAATATTGCCTTTAAAAATTTTATTACTAAGGAAATTAATTAATTAATTAAAAAAAGCAATAAAGAAATAAATGTAATGAAATTCAATAATATTTTTAAATGAAATGGTGTAAATACATCGTATGCATATCTTAAGCATTTCATAAATCGTATAAAGATTTACGTTCAAACAATAAATTTTTCTTTTATTTGATTTATTAAGTGATGTGTAAAGAAAACAAAACATTTGAATAATTAACATCCTTTTTAATACAGGATGGTTCAAGTTTGATTTTATTATTCAAAGCCAAATTAATTTTGAATGATTAGTATACATAAAATATTTTGTTTCCTATAGCGTTCGGTCGCCGTAGTCTAGTAGGTAGTGTGTTGGCTTATTAGACGAAAGGCCAGGGTTCGAATACCCGGTCAGTCATCAAAAACGAAATATGAAAAAATATTTCTTCGGCGACTTCCTCCTCTCAGCAGATTTCTGGCAAAAATTCTGAGAGTAAATAAAATTGTCATGAAAAGCTTCTCAAAAAATTCTGTCGTTCGGAGTCGACTTTAAACTTGAGTAGCGGGACCACTTATGTATAAAATTAACACACACAACATAAGTGGTGTGAGAAGCTAGGTCGTAATCCTGACTGAAGGGTTGTAATGGCCAATTATGTATGTATAGCGTTCGGCTGAAACAAATGACCGTGAAGGAATTTTTTTACGTAACAATTATATTGAAACATTAGCTTACGCGGACGGAATCGACTACGGAAATTTAGAAAAACAGGATTTTTAGAAGTTAACGCTTGAAATGTTTTGCCATAACTGGTTTAGTGTCCATATCTTGCCAAGTCTGACTACTGTATATTTCGTTCGATGAAGACAGTTCTTAATAAAATACGTTTTACAGAATATTAGCTTGATTCGTTATTGGCCTTAAAAAATGTATTTTTTTTTTTGCTCTGAAACTATTCACATGTTGTCAGAAACATGGAAAAAGGTCACTGCTAATAATTGCCAATACTTTAAAGAAATTTATATTGCGTCTAAGCGTCTTTAATGCAATAATGTAGTATATCTTGAGAAACATTCTGACTCATTTTCAGTCTGTCTTTTTTTTTACTACCAATATATTTTATAGTTTGTTTTGTTAATGTCTATGTCTACTCACTCCTCAATATATCAAAATAAATTTTAAAATTAAACAGATTGATTATATCTTTTGTAAACATATATGTTATACTTAAAGATTTCGATTGATTTGAATATAAATACGCATACAAATCAATCAAAATCAAACTATTTTTATATTTTTCTCAATTAATTTGGTAAACATACATACACCAAAGTTTGACACTCTACAAATAAAAATTGTTTATAAATATTTTATTTCGAGTGTATAATTTGTTTATAAACAAATAATTTACAAATGATTTACAAACTTTCAGTCTTTTTTTTCCTTCATTATCTAACAAAATCAGCGAAAATAATTTTAAATTGCTTGTTTCCTCTCACTCCGCGATTATTGTTTCATTTTCATTTTCAATGTTAAAGTAAATTAATGTTTAATAATAAACTAAGGAAGGTAATTATTTCATTTTAAATTGTATATTAAAGAAAAACAATTGAAAGGAAAGCTAATTATTAAGATGCTGATTTGAATATTAATTTTTTTTGTTTTGTTTCCATACTTAAAGCAACAGGTTATTTCAAATTTACACTTTCGTTTCAATATGAAAAAAAATCTTAAAAACAATTATTATTTTTAATATTCACAAATTGGGCCCTACTTATGCAGTATTCAGTATTAAAAACGTGGAAGCATCTAAATTTCTAATATAAAATCAACGACAACTGAATTAAAGATAAAGAATATGCCCCCAGCTAAGGGTTACATTTAAGGGTTAAGGTTAAATGCAATAAAATGGCATTGCCATTCATTTATACAATCATTCATTCATGCATTCATTCTAGCATCCATTTGCTTCTGACCCATGCCATGCCATACAACAATGTAGTTAATTATTATTATTATTAGTTGTTGTTGTCATCATGTTTACAACTGATCTATTAGAGGGTCTTTCAAGTTTAAGTTTTCTTTTAAATTTTTTTTTAATGTTTTAAATTAATTTTTTGTCGCAAGTAGAAAATTTCAATCGATAACTGCATAGAAATAATTCAAATTCCCTAAAAAACTAAGGGATCTGAAAATATCAGTTTTGTAAAAACCCGGAACCAGAAAGTCTAACGTAAAATTTGAGTCAATTAACTCTTAAGTTGTACTGCAAATATCGTTGCTCACAGTGAAAGCATTAAAAAATTTCAAAAATTTCTTAAATTGGACTCTGCAGGCACTATACTTAACCACATTTGAAGTCAGACGGCCATCAGCTTCATTTGAAAGAAATTTCCCCGCTTGGTGACTAACATTAATGCTGTATGTACATTGTATTCAAGTTAAGAAAATATATTGTAGTCGTCATAATCTAGTAGGTCGTGTGTCGGCTTATTAGACGTTGAGATCACGGTTTATATCTACAGTTCAGAAATCTTCAACAAAATGAAATATGGAAAAATATTTCTTTGGCGACTTCCTCTCTGCAGATTTCTGCCAAAAACTCTGTAAGTAAACAAGAGTTTCTCAAAAATCTGTTGTTCGTTAAGCTGTAGGTTCCCGCCATTCATGTATGAAATTAACGCACAAAACATTAGTGGCATGAGGTGTCGTAATCCTAACTGAAGGATTGTAATGACCAATTATATATCTACGAGTATGTATGCATGTAACCAATATGGGAGTGATAGATGTGTAGTGAAGTATTATTTGTGTCGCTCCAACAATATCCTTGATTTAGCGTACAATTGCGGAGGTGACGAGGTAGCGCGATTAAAGTGCTTGACTAAAAACTTGATCAAATAAGGTTCGAACTTGGGGGTAGCTGAAAGGTTGAAGAATAGGACTCAAGCAAAATTCCTTACTCCTGCAACTTGTGGGGTATTGACAAATTGCAGCCCTATCATTCTAGAGCCTGGTCGAAAATATCAATCATCTGGTTAGCTGAAAAACATGTTTAGTGAGAGAAAAGCATAGCAAATAAATAAGAAGTTGTAGAAAATTTTATCCTAGTAAGTACAAGATATTAATAAACAAACTTAACAAACCAAAGAAAGAACATTCACATTAAAGACCCTGTATAAACACATACAAGATATTTGAACTGCTATGCCTCGCGATTACTACAGATATTACAGTTGCGATTGCAGGGGAATGAATAGCTGGGCTGGCTGCATGGCAATATAAATTATGCACATATTTGGACGTATAATTTTTAATTAACTTATTATTTATATATTATATGTACGAACGTACTACTGAATGGGTATTTTGTTAATTTAATATTGAAATTGTTGTTTAGCAAAATCGTTTCATTTCATGCCATTTTTTTTTAATTGACCATCAACCGTAACAGCATCATCATTCGAGAGGACCGCATTATTGATTTAATCAATTCAAGACAGAGAACGATAAGTAATTTCTTAAAAGAAAGAAAAAATAAATAAATAAATAAGCCTGATATTTCACTTAAGAATTAATTGAATTTCATACAAATATTTAAATATTGATTTTCTTATTCTATTTGGTTTTATCTTGTGAATTACATTTCATTTCGTTTGCGTGGAAATATTTGTTTTGATTGGTATCAACTGGTTAAAAATTTAGTCCATATTACTCATGCTGCTGGTAGCCCGGAATAAGAATTAAGTTTTCTTTTTTGTACTTTTTTTCTTCTTTTCTTTAATTTAATTTGAAATAAAATAATGGAGTGATGGGGGTACTATTTAACACTTGTACACTAATTGAATGCTGAATATTGGTATTGTAAATTAAACATGACTTTTTCGGCGGAAAATGTTGGCTATAACCCACCATACTTTTTTGAATTGTTTATGGAGTTGTTTATAGAATTCCAATATGCTCGTACAAAATAAAATTTCATTGAATATTTAAACTACTGGGTTTGGTATGAAACTTATCGAAAAGTTTTATAAAGAAACTAGAATTTATTTCTTAATTAACAACTGTTGCAGATGAATAAACTCTAACAGTGTGAGATAGAATATGTGGTACAGAAATTATTTTTATCACAAAAAGTAGGCAATCGAGATTGGCTCCACTTCACTTGCTAGATATTTTAGACTTGAAAACGGAGAGCATAGGTTTCGTTAGGTCAGGTTGAGATGGTAGATTTGACCAAAGATAACCAAAGCACGCATAGTGGCCCGTTTTCACACCACAAATAACGGAGAGCATAAACGTATTACTTTTTTCAAGACTTAGATCGGCAAAAGAATTAGGTCTGAAGCATGAAGATATTGCGTTCTGTTTTGCTGCGTGGACACGTTGAAAACGGAGAGCTTAGGTTAGGTTAGGTCAGATTGCAGTGGTAGCTTTGACCAAAGATAACCAAGCGCGCATAGTGGCCCTTTGTGATACCACAAATAACGGAGAGCATAAACGTATTGCTTATTTCTAGACATTAATCGGTAAAAGAATCAGGCCTATTTTGCTGCATGGACAGTTCTAAGTTCATGTTTAAGAATTAGAATTTCTTACTGCTATTTGAGAAATTTTTAAGAAAAAATATTAAATAACATGAATCCGCCAGAGACTAGATCGTTTTGAGATCTTTAATCCTTGATAATGTTTAGTTACAAGGCCTTATTAAACGGTATGCTTACTCTGGGTCAATTAATAGGCATGGAAGTCAAGTTGAAAATACACTGGCTGACAGCTTGGCCAACGGAAAAGTATGTCGTAAATTTTTGGTTCCGAAATAAATCTTTGTTTTATGGTCTGGTTAGATTACAGTGAATACGGGTTCTTGAAATAAAACCAAATTTTTTCGGTTTTGAAGTGGTCTGAACAAAGCTCATGTAATATCTCAAGAGTTATGGTTATTGTACGCAGTTGTCTTCAATAAATCCCTCAATCTTAAATTCTTAAATTCTTTACCATCCTTTTACGACTCCGAGAAATTGTGGCTTATTCCACACACACTGTGTGTGTCTTCATTGAGAATTAGAATTCTTCTGGAGATTGTATCTAAGAATTAATGTTAGAAGCCATACGACCACTTCAGATTTCTTATTTTTTGTTGTTTTGTAAATATATTCCTTTTTTATTTATCAATATCCTTATTGAATTGAAATTAATCATCGCTTGTATTAGATGGTTTCATTTCGAACTTCTTCACCTAAAACCTATAAAAATAAACCACACAGTTTAAATAACAACACACGGTTTAAATAATAATTTTCAAATCTTTAGCACATGTTGTCAACGAGTTCGTAAGTAAGTATTCCACATCCTGTATTTGCCGGGAGGATGTCAAAAGCAGAGTGCAAAGAAAAGAGAAAAAAAATATTCTCACATTCGATTTCCTTGGCACATTTTTATACTTTAATTTACACGATTTTAATATCCTCTTTGGCTTTTAACTGCAACGAAAAATAGTTCAAGCTAAAGAAAGCAGCAAAAAGCAAAATTAATCAGAACAGGAAATTAAACTATAACGTTACAATTCATTATCCTTGACAAAGAAGAAAAGAAATTAAATGAAAAGGAATAACATACATTATCGCATTGTCTTCTTACAATATCTTCTTATCCTATATCCTAGTGTTGTGTAAGTAAGCAACTTAGTATTGTTGTAGTTGTAGTTGTATTGTTATTGTTGTTGTTGCTGTTGTAGGGCCAGTAGTAACCACCATATAAAAGTTACAAGTGTACATACGAGTATCTTTTTTTTTGTTTTGTTTTGTTTTGTAGTATATTTTATGCGGTTATTGTGGTGGGTTATTTGTAATTCGGTAAGAATTTCCCTAAGGTAATTGAAACTTTATTAACCTCCCCATGCTTACATACATACATATATACATATGTATATACTCGTACTATCTAATTAAGAAACATAAAGTACACGTACAATCCATACTTATAAACTACAACTTAAGAAACTAATGAACAAAAATTCGCACACCATAATATAGATAAGTAAGCGTGTAACAATATTTTGTGATAAAATTTCTTACCCGCAGCTAAATGGTATAAGATTTCATTTTTAACATTCTTACCCGTTTTCTTAAACGTAAAAAGAATTCCAACTGAACTTGAATCCTTCCAAACGCCAATAGCAGGCGAAATCGTAATAGAGATGGCGGACTGAATGAACGTATTAGGGGGTTTAATTTACTTATATTGTACGTTCTTCTTTAGAGTAATTGCGATAATTTAAAATAATTTCGTTTATAATTACAAATGACAACGTGATTAATACAAATTGTCACATAAAGATAAATTACTGTGAGGAAAAAAGTAAAGAAATAAGTGAGCCAGTGAATATTACGTAAATTTTGAATAATTATCGATTAGCTAGAATACGTACAAATATCTGTAATCGATTAATAACAGTTTGTCAAACTATTTGTGAGAAATTGTAAAGAATGCCAATCAATAAAATATCATGATTAAAGAACAGTTAATAAAATTCGAAATGAAATTTGAGCTCTAAAGATGATTGTACATCTATTTCCGATGGGCCTTTACTATAGAGACTCAGGAGTCGGAACGGGTCGAATAATGTTCACTCGAGGATACTGACAGAATTAGGAACTTTCGACAATATCGTCCACATGATACTACACTAGAACTTCTCGAGGAATTTCAAGACCCTTATAAATAACATGAGGCTGAGTGAAGCTGTATGTGAAGGCATCTTGCAGTGTTGCTGGGTATAGCCCATGCGATATGTTTACTAAACTAATGAAGTTTATTTCAGATGATAGAATAGGTAATATTGTCGTAATATTTATTAGAAACGACGTCATACCGTCAGCCCACTGTTTACCTTGAGAACGGTTTGAGGCTGTCATGGGAGGTGGCTAAGCATTACAACATTGACATCATATGGGTATCGACAGTCACTGACAATCTGCAAAACTCCAGAACGAATTAATTGACCAATTCGTGACTCAAGAGTCTAACTTTTGTTCGTATTTTCTACATTGGAATTCACATTGAATATTTACAAGATAATAAATATCGAATTCCATTAAAACAGTAAAGGAAGTTCCGGATATCGGGAGGATAACGGCACAGAGCTAAATACAAGACACACGCAAAGTCTTCTCCAAATCCGAAGGAAACAGCTTAGCATTGTTGTCGAGCATTATATTCATGGCGCTCATGCGAGACAAAGTTCTTTACCTACTAGGTACATGCCGAGCATTTTGTCGTGGGAAAGGAAGTAGCTAGGCTTCTACCATGCAAACGCGCAAATGCTCGCAGGCGATACACAGTGTGTTTATTCAGATAGGCACAGGATGAGGGGAAAAGAGTCATTGTTGTAGAGAAACAAGACACAATAGCCTTCATATGTTTATCCTTTTTGGGTGAAAACAGCTACGACATCCTTTAAGCACAGTAGAAAGCTTTTAAAAACCCTCAGCTGACCATATTTTATGCCAGCAATTGATGTTTCCTTTTCAACAGCAATATCGTAAATGGACACCTTGAGAATTTTTACAGACTTTAACCGGCTTATTTCAAACTCTGCGGCAATGTTATCTTGTGTTAAAATTCGAATTGCTTAGTCTCTTGGCTGTTCCATCGTACTTTATTACGTTACGAAGTAAACTAAGTCTCTTCCTCCTCCTATGTCATATAAAATTTTTTTTTAAAAAATATTACTTTTTTAAGGTTTTTTAAGTGTTTCTGCAAGCTTAAATGTATTTTGATTTGTGCAGTAAAATACCGCCTGTGTAGTAAAGTTCATGACTGTTATTTCTATAAAAAAAAAAATTCAATTGTTAATAATATTTCAAAGTAATTTCCCATTGAGCAAGCGTACGGCATAAATAAATAAAAAAATCTGTACATTGTGGCTATAAAAAGTGCATTTAATTAGTCTCAAGCGATTTATAAAGTGTTTAATTTATCTCTGTTTTTTCGACAAGGCATAAATTAAAAAAAAAAAACCCAAGCCTGTATAGATGAGTAACAACCGCAAATTTGTTTAAAATTCTATTAGAATTTTAAATTTTTTATTATTTTCAGTTTAATTTCATTTTACAAAGAAGGTGTATGAAAAACACATATCACTTGTATGGTGATCCTTAAATAAATTAAGCACTGTTTTCCTCCTTGTCCTCAAGAGAGAAAAAGAAAAATAAACAATAAAAGAAATTTCAATTCTGTTATCAACACGTAAGCGAGGCCGGCCGGCGATCTGTTTGCTGCTTATAAGTTTATTAATTTTTCCTATCCAAAAAACACAATAATTCAATTTTAAAGGTTAAAAAACTGTTGTCGTTGTGACAGCTGTGGTCAATTAATATATTTTATTTGTACAATATTCTACATGAACGACTGTAATAAATATTTATATGTCAGCCTGTAGTTCCATCTGTATCTGTGTCTGTATAAAGGCATAAAAATACCCTCTGATGTACAAAGTAATTAAAATTGTACATGTTTCTCTATGTGTGTGCTTCAGCAGTGATGAGCAAAACTGCAAGGAGATGATATTTAAAGCTGAATGAAATTTATATAAGCGAGTAGATAATGTTTAATTTTAAATGAACAAAATTATCATCCATCTTTCGTTATATTATAAGCTCAGAACATAATTTTTTTTTAATTTCTTCTTTTAATATTGTTTTGCTACCAAACCCAACTTTAGCAGGGTGTGACCTTAATGAGATCGATAAACAGACAGCACAAAAGAAAGATTTAAATCTGCAAATGGTTACAAATATAAGGTGTAGTAATATGAAATATATTGACTTTTTTTTTTATCTCTATGCAGCGTTTTACAAACCAAGCTAAATAGTTTAAAAATAGGAAAACGGGCAAAGGCAAAAAGTTTCACAGAAATATAATGTTTATATTACTTTTCATTACTTTAAGAACCGCGGCGTTTCATTATTCCTTGGCTTTGCCTCAGATTTTATGCAAGATTTCTCAACTAAGCACGTTATTAGTTCACTGCAGCTGATCAATATGTATAATAGAGTTGCCCATCTAACGTTACTCAGCTACAAAGCCTTTTAACCATTTTCACATAAATCGTTGTTTCCAAATGATTTGTTATATTTGGTGTAGTGATAAGAAACTTTGATAATTTAGTTCTGTTCTTTTTTTTTAAAGGAGATCTTTGTTACCTACTCAGAGCAGTCAGAGGGGGACGTCTTAGGAGGATAACAATTAACTTTTAAAATTCGGAAATCGCAATGAAAATTGTATTCATCTTCTCCTGGATTTAAATCCTGGATTACGCGGGCTTATAGTCAAACACTTTAACCGCTACAGTAAAGTAATGATCTGTCTATGATCCGTAATTTTAGATTTTCTAAGATCAAAGCTATAGCTCTGTTTTAAAGGACAATTGATTCAAGTTCAACTATCATTTATGCATTATTTAGATTTTTCAAGAGCTAAACATTGCGCATAAACTATGCTTTCAGCATTGAATATTTGACAGGAAAGAAAATGAATCTTATTCCTCCACAGAAATGCTAGCCTATAGACTCTGATCATTAAAGATCATTTTTCAGAGGATCTCTTGCAATAAAATGACAGTTTAAACTCTCAAAACTAACACTCGGCGATGATTATTAAGCCTACAGGGCATTGTGTTGAAATACCGGCAGTAAGTTATAGAGGGGAAAAAATCGGGGAGTAGAGTGAAATCAAACCTTTTCGCAATATTTCCTTTTTTAATAACTCAAATAAATAATTGAATATACCATGCGGAAAATAGCTAGACACCGCCTCGCATAATAGAAAATGTAAAAACTGATTTTAATTTCTATTTCGTTTTAAATAATACCATCCATAAACATTTTAAAATGAACTTATTTATACAACAACATGTTTATGAATAAAGTTGTTGTATTTGAATTTGAATTTCCAATACTTTTGCCAGTTTTATTAGTCACAGTAGTTGTTTTTTTTATGAGTTTGAAAATAATGAACCAATAAACAAAAAAGAAGGAAAACAATTTATCTGTGGCTGTATAATTAAACAAAAATATAAAACATTTAAACGTTTGTTTGTCTAATAACGTTTAACTTTTCTTTATTTTTTGAGGCCTTTAATGCTGCCGTATTTATTCCCCGCTCTATAAATGAGTGTTGAAAAGTTAATGGATGTTGAATGAGTTAAAAGTTAAAGTTTTAACGCTTTTCATTCAATTTAAATGTTGAGGGGTAAGGAAGGAAAGGGTGAAATACTGTTTTCAAAATATTCATTATTCGGAAAGTACATGACCTATTAATTTGAAGCCAATAAGCAGCTTTGCGAGCGCACAGCATGTATGAGAATTAATGAGCGTTTAAATTTTGCAAAAAATTATTTTATATTTCGATATATTTTTGAATTTTAAACATATTCAGACGCAAAAAAATTAAATGTGTTACTTATTTGGGCAATATGTTTTTAATTATTTATTATTAATGAAAAACAAAGTGTTGAAAATTTGTCGAAAATTTTTTTTTGAAACAAGAAAATAAATTGCCAATGCCTTTTTTGCTTTGCTAAATTGAAAAATGGAAAAATTGTAGAAAGTATAATAGAATTGGAAATTTGTTTGAAATTTTTATTCTCAATCATATTCTCTTTAGTATAAAAAAAGTACGTTTTGTAAGTTGTACTAATCGGCGTTATTCCATTGTATCTTCCCAAGTTAAGGACAAAACTGATTTTACATTCTTAAAATATCAAACAGAATAATGAAGAAAAGTGGCTAATAAACATGTTTTAGTACGACCCTAACTACTAACATAATATCATCCATTTAAAGAGGAAAGAACCTTTTCATATTAGACAGAGTTTCCTGGTCGGACGATAGTTTATCGTGCTAAACTTGTCAAAATTTTATTGAAAAGATCTGCTTAAATTATACTGCAATTAAAACAATTAAAACGGATTTAATTTTCACCATGATTAATCACATTATAACTTGGCAACGAATAGGACTGTTCCCCGATTTCTGTAATAATATTTAGGTTATTATAATGGCTATGGAAATTATCGCTTTATAAATCCGATATTAGAATATATACCGCATAGAATCAAAACGCCCATTGATCCTTAGAGAAAAGTCTACACCACATTGTCCAAGAATGATGACGCATGTCCTCTACAGAGTGGCAAACATATAGTCTGACAGAAACTTCATTTCTTTAAAAAGGAAAGACGGGATAATAAACCTTATTTCAGAGAGATCTCTCAGGTCTGGTCCAATATAGATATTTAAGAACAAAATCTGCGTTAAACCTAACCCGATTCCATCTTATGAACCTTATAGCAGCTATAACGGGGCACTGATTTCTAAAGCTCAACGACTTAAGCAGCGGCTACAACGACAAGAAAGTCCGCCACTAGAGAATTTGGTAAAAAAAAAAGAATTGTTTTTCAGCAAGAATTTGCGGACAGAACGTGTCTATCTAATGGTAATTTTAATTGTAGTCACATTTGATGTAATTATCGAGACAACTGCTACAAAGGAATATGTCATGTGACAGAACGAAGCTATGCTTTTTAAGGCAGCTGTCATTTAAACCAACCGTACATAATTAACCAGACTTTGGCTGTGTTCTTTGTAAATGGTAAAGGAAAAGGAATCGATGGAATTGTCTGGCAGAAAAAGAAGATTGATTACACCAGAGTTGTTAGTTTCAACAATCAAGGCAATAACGAGACATTTCAATAGTGGCTTCTGTAACCTTGAGATAGAATTTATCGATCTTGAGATCGAAATAAATAAAGCAAATAACATCAGTTTGGAGATAAAAAATATTATATGGTGACGAAGCATGGGCATTTGCAATGGCAGTTGTAGCTGTCCATAGTAAATTTGAATGTATGAGTTAGCCTATATTGGCATAAAGCATAGCCATATATGCAGTAAGACGCATTAAATGCATCAACTGTGGTGACTATTAGGTCCCGTAGAACAGAAACACTGAAACCCTAAGGGAAGATTTCGATTGCTGATAATGTTTCAAAACTTGATGAAAGAAATTGAATTAGAATTGCATACAATCGAAGAGCCTGGAATAAGATTGTAATTTAGGCTAACGACCAACAGGTTGTGATATAAAAATTTAAATAATCAAGAACGTTTAGGGAGTGGTACAAATTGCAAGAAAATGCATTGACGTCAAGAATTTCTTGTATCATTTCAAAAAGAAACTTGATGAAGTGAATGTCAAAGGTTGTCGATATACATATGAATGGAGAATAGAAAATTAAAAACATGTTTTTAGCTGCCTAAAATTATTCGTTTGAATTTATTTTTGCTTAAAAGTCAATTTCTTATAAATCTTCTACGATTTTTAAGATGATGATGTGATGATGGAGGAGCATTAATAAACCATCTTTCAATCTCTCAATATTTTTTTTTGTTGCTGAATTAAATTCGTATATTCCATGTGGAATTTTTGAACAACATGTTTATATTTTTATAAATTTAATGTGGCGAATACAAAAATACCCCATGCACAAACAATTAACAACTAAAAAACGTACTTTAAATATTTTTTTCTTTTTTTTTTAAATAATTGAGAATTATAATAAAAATAAAAGAAATATTAAACCAATTAAATATTTAAAATTATTACACACATGTGTACATATGTTAATAAAAAAAATTTGTTTTTTTTTCATAATGATTATTTGCAATAAATTTCAAATATTTATGTTAAAAAAAATTAATAATACAGAACAAAACAGCAACAACAACAACAATTTACATACAGATTAATTAGCTTGTGCTAAACGTTTAGTCTTAAATACATACACAATACACATTAGAAAACAAATTAACAAATGTTGTATTAACACTTATTAAAAAATTAAAACAAAAACGTCAATTGATTTTCTATACAAAACATGTTTGAAATTCCTAAAAAAAAAGAGAAAAAAAAACATGAAATAATCATTTAAAGTCCAAAATGATATGCTTTAACAAATCATGAAAGACGTTGTTAGCAGCATCCAATATCTAACGGCTAATCTGCTACATGAAGACACAGGCTTGCTTGGATCCAGCCAACAGTGCACACATTATGCTGAATCTGTAGAATGAACTATTCCCATGTATCTACTGTTCGTCGATTTCTAGAAAGCCATTAGGAGGTGCCACCAAATGTACTATTAAAGAGAAGGCATAGATAGAAGTGCACCAGAAAATAGTTCGAACCTTTAAAGCTCCGTATGAGGATGCAGAAATCAACTCAACTGTTCAACAGTGCTGTTGATGATTTCATAAGTGAAATCTCTTTGGAAATAAGATTAATTGACATGGAGTTTGGTCACGTACAAGAGATCTCAATTATGAATTTGGATTATACCCCTACCGTCACACAACATATATGTAAGGTATGTAAGGCGTGCAATATTTGTCTTTAGATAAATAGTAAAGCATCAGTACCATGAGAATGTACATTATTAGCTCATAGAACGTATGAATACGATACGATAGCTTCTGTTATCTATGCAATGTAATCATGGTGGCATAGAAACAGACGCAAACAGCAGGCTCAACGGATTACATACGGATTATTGCAAGCAGTATTAACAAATACACAAGTATTCAGACTAACAAAGAAGTTTAAAATCTACAATGTATGTGGTAAATCTACCCATAAAACCAAGTGAAAATTTCAGGTATTCTGTAACAACTGCCTTAGAATCATACACCAAATTTCTGGGGGCTTAGATACTAAAGAAAGTTTTTAAAACACAATGCTTTACGGCGCAAGATTTTTACAAATCTTCTTTTGAATCGAAATACATAATAATCCCTAAGGTTCTTCAGCACTAGCAACACCGATTTCAGTTATCAAATTAGGAACAAACCATACTTAGACATACTAAATGTGGAAAATTAAGTTGAATACACAATTACATCGGTATCACAGTGAAGAACATACAATATGAATCCATAATAGTCCAAGAATGCGACCTTATATGGAAAAGCACAAAAATACCAACAGCATACGGTGTAAGGTGTAGATGCTTTGTGGCATCCAAATAGTTTTGACCCAAATTATTTAGAAAATTAAACTTCAAAAACCTTGTGTTCATAATATAGACCTTTTCTGTTCTCTGGAGAGAGGTGTACTTAACCTAGCTTCATAAATTAAGGTCTTGAATTTCCAATTATCTGAGTTGTTTATATTAAAACGGATATCTGTTTATATTCAACCGGAAACAGTACAAAACTCTTAACAAAAACAAACCCATTTACACAGTATTCACCTACAATATAAGAAGCTTTCCTGTAGTACACTTCGATAATGGAAAAAAGTTATATCAAGTCCTTCATCCATCCTCTGATGAGGATTCATATTCGTATATAATATAACATTGTGCCCGTGCCGCTGGATTAGGAATTAGCATTAATTTATTTCTTTAACAGATTTAATTGAAATTTTACACAAAAATTTACCTTTTGAACTTAAGCGCCGTTAAAACAAACAATTCGTTTCGTAATTTTCTACACTTCCTTCCTTTTTATATGTTTTTCATTTACACGATGATTTTTTGTTTTTTATTTCTTTATTTGACGTTCAAGAAAATCTTGGAGCTAAAAAAAATACACTTTAACGTTTAAATAATAAAAAAAAATACAAAAAAAAGTCATCAACACTTTGCAAATCTTATTACACGTTTATGATATGATTGCCTCTGGGCTGGTTGGGATGATGACAAATTAACTGACCGATTGAATGAATGAACAAACATAGCAACTGACCGCGTAGTAGCCAAGCCAAAAGCGTGATGTCAATTACTATAAAAACAGTGAGTGAGAGAGACTACACGGCCGACCCGAATGTTGTGAAACGTACAATCAAAACTGACAACCGTTGCGTTTTACTCGGCGTGTGTAGTTGTAAAAACGGTAATTGAATCAAAACAACTTCGACAACAACAATAATAACACTAACAATGACGACAAAAATAAAATGTAAACAAATAATTAACAGCAGCAGCCGCAGCAGTAGCACATCACATCATTATTTAAATAAATAAAATCTTATCTATTCATTCACGTTTATCTGGCAAAACAACCAAAAAAAAAAAGTACGAAATGGACAAAGATGAATTCTTTTTTTTTCATTCTTTATACACGCACACACACACACATTTACACTTATTCTGACGAGCACATGTATATAAATGAGTATATTCACCGATATAGCGGGTTCTTTAGTCAGCAATTCTAATCACTATATAGACGACAACTAGACAAGGAGAATAATGTATGAAATATTTTTGTTTTTTCTAAAAGTTTTCAAATAAATTCTCATGCGAAAACGGTTTTTTCTTACGCCAAAAAAATAAAAATAAAAATAAATAAATACTCGTAAATACAAAATATTCTGTTGCGTTTTTTTTTCAATCCATTCGAAATTATTAACACAATAAAAAAAATCAACAATAAAAAAATAATAAATTGGAAAAAGCGCCAGTCAAATGTGAATATTATTCGGATGCAACGATTGTGTGTGATGATGGTAATAATTTTCGGTCTATTTTCATATAATCTCGCTACCACACACACAAAAAAACGAACCGTTTAACTCAAAGGCCGGCAATCAACTGAAAGTTTTGTTTGCTAAAAATTCATTTTAAAAAGAGATCGTATTGTTACTGTTGTTTTTTAAGCTCCAGACGTTCTGAGAGCAACTGATGTATGATTGGGTGTTTGCTGGTCTGGTCAGACCACACACATTGTCATTGTCATTCATTCAACAATTTTCTATAAGCAACCAAACGAACGAACGTACGAACAAATTTGTGAACGAACGAACATATTTGCTCTACTTTTTGCACTATAAAACGAACATAACAAAACATAACGCGTACATAGGGTCCCAGGCATGGGAAGAATGATATTTTGCATTTGTGTGTTTCTAAAATAATTGTTTGTACGCTAATAATTAATTAATTCAAGGGACCAAGTCAAGTTGATGTTGTTTTATACAAACTTTTGATGTGCTACGCCATAGCGTATTCGAAAAATGTTATTCTAAACAAAGACCATATCTCAGCAACAAACGATCCAAATCAGTTTCTTCACATAAAATTGTTCATAAAGATTTCAAGATTCATTTAAATTAACCCTCCCTCCCCACCGCTTATTGAATTGATTTTTTCGCATAAAATTTTTCATATTCAGTTACCTTTTAAACAAAAAAAACAAATCTGTTTTTGTTTCAAAATTTTTTACACACGCTCCAACAATATATATTAAATCCACATATATATTGTTCAGAAAAGAAGTGAAACAAATTCACAAATTAGATTAAATCGTAATTCAAATATTGTTTCTGCATATTTTCAATGCGAGTTTCCATCTCCGAATTTATCCCTAAAAATATTGGCTGGTTAAATAAAGTTCCATACGGCATTTTCATTCATACAACAATATCGAACGCAACATACATCATACAATACAATCTCGACACCAGGGATGGATGGACAACCAGCGTTGTCCATAATTTTTTTCTAAAAACTATTTCTGGAAAAAATTTGATTTTACAACAAAAAACTTTGTTCTCTACGGAAATTAAAAATTTTAAAAGAGTCCTGTGTGTTTGTTGTTTATTTCTTTGCTTGCCGACTTGCCCGCGAGTTTATTCATGTTATTTATTTTTTATTTAAAAAAATGAAAATTGAAATTTCTTGAAAAATTTGTTTATTAGAAAATTTTTCATCACTTTCATTTCATCCAGGCAGCATTGCCTGGATGGAACATATAATATTTTCAACGTGTTAAATTCGAGTTTCCATCCCCGAATTAATTTATCCCTAAAAATATGTTTTGATTTATTTCATTGTTGTCCATCCAATATACAATACAATGACACCAGCCCAGGGCTGGGAAATGAAAATTTTGTGTAAAAATAAATAATTATGATTTATGTAATAATTATTTTGTAAAAAAAATAACATGCAACAACAACAACGGTCGCTCGGTCTTCATGTTTATAACACACACACACACACACACACAACCAGCGTTGCCAGTAAAAAGGGAAAAACGACCAAAAATGGCAATGCTGGTTGGTGGTCTTGCACCACACACACACAATCAACATCAATCAATCAAACCATTTTTAGTTGATCAAACTTAATTTCAAACAACAAACATGTTGGGGTTCGAAATGAAAAATTCGTTTTTGTTCGTTCTTTAACTTAAAATTCGCACATTCTTTTTCCGTGTTCTGGTTTATTAAGTAAAAATTAAGCTTGTTCGTTTCATGAACGTTTGTGTCTGTCTGTCTAGCAGGTAGTTAGTAGCCAGCTTTTATTGACAAGACCGCCGCAGTTCGAACCCCAGGTGAGTCAAATAAAATGTGTGAAAATAAAAATTCTGTTGTTTGGTGTATGTGGTGTGTGTTGTTGCACAAGCTGGCTGCTACTGAGAAAAAATGTGCAGGTTTGCTGCGAAACCTTCCTCCCCCGCGTTGTTGTTGGGAGAAATTTTTTTGAAGTGTGGTGAATTTTGTTGCTGTGGTGAGTTTCCAATGTGGTGAGTTTTTACAAAATGTGGTGAATTTATCGAGGTGTGGTGAATAAAATAGAAACTCACCAAAGTGCCGTTATTCGAAATGATACTGTATTACCATAAACTCATGTACTGTATATCGTGATTTTGGGAGGTGCGTGTCTAGAATAAGTAATTTTCACCTCTGCTACCGGAGGCATTCACCGACATGCCCCACTGCACTGCATTACTAACAGTAAGGGGTTTGTGTTTGGGTTCTCCAACATTTTAATTTGCTTGCGCTGGACATGCCCCACTGCACTGCATTACTAACAGTAAGGGGTTTGTGTTTGGGTTCTCCAACATTTTAATTTGCTTGCGCCGGAGTCATTTAGTAAATTGGAATATGAATCAAGAGGGGGGCCTTAGATTTTCTAAATCGGCGATAAAACTGTTGTCAGCTGGTGTTGCCATATATTCTTTCACATCAGCTGTTTTCCGCTAACAAGTTGACACATATAAACATTTATTCTTATCAACAACATCAGTGTTTGTTTTTGTTAAGAAAAAAGTCTATAATTTTTATCAAAACAAACGAATTTCATCAAATTTAAATAAACCCAAAGCAAACTAAAATGGTACAAATACGTAAAGTCTACGTTACTGTCGGCAGCACCAAATTTGAAGACCTCATCCAAACGGTCACATCAGAAGAAGTTCTGAAAATACTTCAAAACAAAGGATGTAAGCATCTCACTCTGCAAATTGGTAGAGGCCAAAAAGTTAAAGAGCAGGATATAGCCATTAAGTATGGCATGCAAGTGGAACAGTATGATTTTAAAATTGAACCCAAACGCATGGATATCATAAATGCTGATCTTGTTATCGGTCATGCTGGCGCTGGCACATGTTTGGATATATTGACAAACCGCAAGGCAGGCATTCTGGTGATCAATGATCAATTGATGAATAATCATCAGCAGGAATTAGCTTTGCACATGAAAAAGGAAGGCTACTTAGAGTGTTGCACTGTTGGTGAGCTAAAAAATTGCTTGGAAAGCTTGGATTTGGACAAGCGTAAACTGTATGAAACGGGAAAAAATATGAATAATTTTGTGGAATTTATGGATGATTTGATGATGGTTAATTAAATGCTAAAAAAACTATGAAAACCGATGTTTTAAATTTGGTCGACCAAAGTTATAACACGACCTAAGCCTAAAATAATTTTCAATGATGTCCTTTGAATTAAAACGATCGATCTTCTTCAGTTTTTTAGCTTTACTTTTCTAAGAAGGTGCGTTCGTTAGAACCCACCACTGGTTACAGTAGTGAGGATAATTATGCTTTCCTTCTCTTTGGCATTACATTTCTCAGATAAACTGTGTGGTGAACATTTGCCTTTCAGAAATGATTAAATTAATCATTTTTAATTAATCATGATTCATGATTAATTAATCATTTCTGAAAAGCAAATACACACCAGACAGTTTATCTGAGAAACTTATCAAAAGTAATCTCGGATGGGTTGTAGCAACGCATACTCTTTTCTCTAAAGACCTGTATATTTCTGTGTAGGCCTATTCACTTCAGTTTTCTTCTACAAATTTCATACGATATAGCTCGGGGCCAGGATTATTAATCCATTTTAGATTTTTCTAAGACATTGGATGAAAAAAATTAAAGCTAAAGGTTATGGTATTGGTTACACTGTAGGTTCTGGAGATTTTATATTTGCTTGAAAAATTCACAGATTAGTGTAATGTTACTTTGCCATATTCCAACTAGAATGTGTTCTTCATCGATTTAAAACTGTACACTGTTATTGGAGCATCTAGCAGGGAATCTAACAGATTAAGGCTAGTGAAAACTTGATTTTTCTTGTGAAAATGATTTAGGAAAGCAGGGAAACACCCCTCTAGTCCCTCTAGCCATGGGAAAAAGAGTTAATTCTTCAAAGTTTATCCCAATGGGTCTATTTATCTCTTGATTGTACCTACCTAATCTAAATTTTAAAATAAAACATCATTACAAATTTGTAGTACTTGGAAAAAGTGTTCATTCCAAGCGTTTTTTATTTAACACGGCAAAAACAACATTCATCTAAATATTATCTATGTATGTCATGTAGAGTCAATTAATAGTTTCTATATAAATAATATTGATAAACTATATATAAATTCACGAATATTTAAATTCAATTTATTAATTTATTTTATTAACGTTAAAATCCTTTTGAAACTGTTTGGAAATGTATTAAGTTGTACAGAACAAAGTTTTATACGAACTTTAAATATCACTATACACAAAAAAATCTAATAATAT
>QOCX01000264.1:212688-232868 GCA_005959815.1 Sarcophaga bullata
TGTTTATCATTTTATTTGTAATTAATTCTCAACTGAGAATGTTTTATTTTAATTTATTAATATTAATAGTATAATATATTGTATATAAATTTCATAATATTTTTAATCTCTTCATAGTTTTTAGGCAAATTGTTATCATTATTTAAAATGATGCCTCTCTTAACTTTGGTAGCATTGCTTGCTAGTTTTTCTTTTATTAACTTTACTTTGTTTAATTCTCTAAATAAATACAATATTAAATGAATAAATGTCGAAATATTAAATACGTTTACATGTTAAGTAAAAAGATAAACATTTATATATATGTATAGTATATGTATGCATGTGTATGTATGTAAATAGATTTAAAAAACAATTAAGTTTCTATTACTAACTACTAAATACCATTAACTTTTCCTTTAATATTTAATTTTAATAAATTCTGTAATGCTTTTTAAATGAGACTCAATTGAAGATTTTTTTTCTTGTATTCATGCAATCGGTTTGCTTTGTTTGTTTAAATAATTTTTAATTTATTCATTTTCAGTGGATCCCGTAGCAGCACCATTTTCAATAATGGCATCAAAAGCAAACGGCTGGAATGCATAACCTTGACCCTGGTAAAATTTACTTTGGAATTCCACCCTGAAAAAATGTATTTAAAACGTAATGTATTCCGTTAACTCTTTTTGAAATTTCAATGTTTCTTACCAATGCAAACGTAATGTATGCAAAAATGCAGACAATCCCTCCATTAGTACCAAAATACCAACGGTTAAGACTGACCACACAGCAAACACAAAGGTTAACATTATGCCACCTAGCCAACCTTGTTGTTTTAAACCAATCGACAATACCATATTCCACAAGACTTCAGCAAGTTCTAAAATAAAATACAAGAAATTAAATTAAAAAAAAAATAAATTTATGTGATGGTTGTAGGTAAAACAAATCTTCTTTTTTGTAATTGTCTGTTTACAAATAACATAAATTTGCTATTCTTCTCAGAGCGATGTTATAAGAAGAATAAATTTTGCACAAAATCGACGTTTTTAATTGAATTGTTATCACTTGACTCAATATTGTTTGAGCGTGTGTCCTATTCTTCTTATTTGCTTTTTATTTCACATTCGATTCGATTTACAGCGGATGTTACGAATGCATTTTCTTCCGAATCGATATACATTAAAACCAACACGGTTTGAGTTAGGTTGTAAAAGTTGTTGTTGTACATCGATTAGAAAGCTCAATGGACTTTATTAATTCGATCTTTAATATATCTTATCTGATTGGCCATATGATTCGATCAAGATACTATTAGGCAATAGCTTTTTTTGTATGTATTTATTCTAATCCTACTACTTTCACTTCGTTACTAATAAGATGATTGAGTTTGTCGTATTATTAATATGGCAGACTGTAATGAGACAAATATCGTTAGTGTAATCAATATTGTTTAGTCGATCAAATAAATTCCAGTGGATAACAGAATGTTTCCTTCCATTTTGTCTTATCTAAAGTAGTGCAAATACTGTCGAAGCTTTGACTTCCAATTGGTCCAATTGGCTTGACAAAATCTAAATTTTGTAACGAGACTGTCACAAATTTAACTCTCTTTTTCCAATAGCATGAAAATTGTGTTCGCTTAGGGATCATCTAAAGCTTCTGGGTCTTAGTTTGAAAATGATTATGTAAATAAATAAACACATTAAAACACTAAAACTTAGAACTAAATGATAAACACCTGTTCCTGTCTTTGGATTATTCCACTTTTTTCCATTGAAATGACTTTTTGTAAAGAAGTTATCACATGAAACGACAAATATTTGATATAAACTGAACTCTTTTTAACTATTTATGCGATTTAAAGCCTATCATTTCGCGCAAACTTATTTTCTTCTTTTCTTATGTGCATAGATATCAAAGCAAAACTTACGGGCATGAGCCAAGGATAACGCCCAAAGACGCAAATAGGAAGCTGTATGAGATACTGATCCTAAAACGTATTCAATTGTATGAATGCCTTGGTGTATAAATATTTCGGACATTTCCTCTTCATCATGATGCGAGCCACCACCATGTTCTCCGGCTGCTTGGCCATTTGACATGCCAATTTCTGCATCACTGGAGCCAGTAATGGGTTGAACCTTTATTTTTGAAAAAAAAAAAAAGATAAATTTTATATAAGAAGGAAAACAATAACCATTTTTTTTTAAATAAAACCTAATTTTAAATATAAAATTTTTTTAAAGCTAACTAACCTCTTCCTGTGTTAACAGAGATTGGTGTTAAAGAGAAAGTATTAATTTCGAATATAGGGGGAAAGAGATAGTGTTATAATTTTTAATCAGTTTTAGTTTTTCTTTTATAAATAATTTCTGTTTTTGTGAAAATTTTCTCAATTAAAATGTGATGATCTTACACTATTGTTGCAATGATTGTGATGTGCATAGGAAAGGATAATGATTTCTTTTTTGAAAATGTTAATGATCTCATTTATATTTTTTATACTTATATTTTTACTTACATTGGCAAGTCTACGTTGTTTCATGATTTTTAAGGGTTTACCCAATAGCATCACCGGAATACAAGCTAAGGCTAACAACACCAATGTATTTTGAATGAAATGTTGACCGGAATACATATAAACTTTACAGCCTTCAGCTGGATCCTTTGGTTTATTAAACAATACCATGTCGATAAATGTAATTAAAATTGAGGGAGCACAGGAAGCCGATAAGGGTTCTAAAATGATAAATTAACAGACGTTTTGCTTATTTCAATGGTATATAATAATTTCTTTCAACTTACGTGGATTAGTAGCAGCATAACGATTCCATTTAATAAACATAAGCAAGACCATATAAAAGAATAAAAACAACAGGAAAATCATCTGAGGAATGAACTCATAGATCAATGACAAGCGATTCTTGAAGTAAGTGTGATTCTGATAGGACACCAATACACCAAAGATCATGTGAATAACACCGAATATAATGGAGATTTTCATTTTATAGGCATTTTGGAATATGATTTTATTAGCAGTGGCCACTTGCCATATTGGATCCATGCCAAACGGATAAGGTGTTCCACTATAATCTTGAGTTTCTGGATTCAATTGCAAATTTTTGTTAGTCAAAACCGTTGATACATTGTAATTAACCGTCCAGTGCGAGCCAAATATATTTAAAGATTTCGAGAATATATCGTTGTAAATCAAACCAGTGTACATGGAAAATACGCCCATTAAGAAAATAATATATCGACCACCGAAGAAGATATTCCAAATTTCATTATCCGTTTTCTGGGCAGCCAAACCCTTCTCCTTACGTATCATCCACAAGCCAAATAAAGCCATGATGGCACCATGACCCAAATCACCGAACATCACAGCAAACAAAAAAGGAAAAGTTATAATGGTATACGGTGCCGGGTTCATCTCCCTGTACGAAGCCACACCATAGGCATCAATTAACGCTTGAAAAGCCTTGGTAAACTTATTCGTACGATTGTATGTGGGTGGATTTTCAAATGTTTGCATACGATTCAATATGGGCGGTACTGATGATCCAGAACGTTCTGTGCCACGACGCAAAGCCAATTGTATAGTTTCTATATCCAACACTGGCACCCAACATTCGGCAATTAAACATTTTTGTGTCACATCCAAATTGAAAAGATTCAACGTATGATAGATGGCTTTAATTTTTCGTACTTTAACAAACCAATTTTTAAGATTTTTGGCAGCTGCTACCAAAACACGATGACGATGATCTTGAGTTTGGCCTAAAACTGTATTTAAATCTTCAATGCGTGTCATTACACCCATGGCCATTTCGCGACGATCTGCTGGTGCCTCTGGACAAGGATATAAAGTGGCTCTAAAACCTTCACAGATTTTCTTAACTCGTGTCTTCAATTGATCGCCTTGGAAGAATATTATAAATACAGATTTATAAACCTGATCACCCTGCAAAATAAAACAATAGAAAAGTGTTATAAAAAATTTAGAAAATATTGTATACAACTCTTCAAGCAGCAAATACTTACATTTGATGGATCCTCCAAAGGAGATTCGATCATAGCTTGACGCAAGAAAACATTACCACGACAGGCTCGCCATAACATACGCTCAAATGCTGGTAACTTTTCGCGCAAAATTACACCAGCTACAAAACTAAATGTTTTTTTAAGCAAATTGAAATTGTTTACACGTTTTAAAAAGGAATATTTGTATTTATTAGTAACATGAAAACATAACTTGTAACATTTGATTTTTACTTGCTACATGTCCAATGAGAAAAAGTAATGCAACAGAAATAAATGTTTTTTATTATCATTGTTTATTTTTTTAAAATCAATGTCTTAATCGATGCGTATTTTTTTATTGCATTCAATAGAAACTTTTAAAAAACATAGAATAAATGCTATGAACGTTTTGTGATGTATTGTTTTATGAAAAATGTTCTAGAAACGCAATAACATTCTATTACAAGGAAAATAATGAGATATTGTGATACAAAATTTGTACTTTTGTTTGCATAATGATTTGATGTTTTCCATACTTAGGGAAAGCTGCAATTCTTAACAATTTAACCGCTAAGATAACTAAACTTATTAATAAAAATAATTTTAATATCCTTGCAGAATTATTGTCATTTATTTCTATTAAAAAAAAAAAGGAAAATAAAACATAAATAACTTGTATAATACATGCAAATGCATATATGACCATTGTTTGGAAACATTAATAAAACACCGCACGATAAACGCAACACTAGACCAAAAACGCAAACGCTATATAAGCAGTTTAAAAAACTAGTTTTGGAATAAACATATCCTATATGAGAAATGATTTACGGCAATGATATATGTTCTCTTCCAAATGCAAATACAATGCATGCATCAATACGCTTGCCAAAGCTAAACGGCGAGGAACTTTCACACTCTTCTGAGGCCAAATATTCTGATCTAAATATTCTGAACAGTAAGCTGAACTGCAAAAGTTATGTCAAAGCAAGAATGAAGAAGGATCTGAATGGTTAAGTATCGCAGCAGTTTCTTCAGTATCGCAACTCCACAGATAAAAAATGGGGACTCAGCCTAGGACCATTAATTAGAGCTATACAGCGATTGTCCGCCCAATTTATAAGTTCGACTGTGTTGTTTGGTGGATAACATTTTTGAATATTATTGTGGTTAGGAGGATATGTTCTTGTGCCTTTTATTCTTTGTCTAATACCACTGGACTTATACGCCTAATGTTATAGGACGACTACGTCCTTAATTTGTTAGAAGCACCATAAGCATCTTTACGCTGCTGATGAGAAAAAATGTATGAATGAAACTAACATTCGAACATGGACGGGAACACTCTAATACGAGCTGTTACATCCATTTTCACCTATGGGTTAAAAGCGGATGGAGTATTAGTGTATTTTGGAAGGATATCGTACTGCCAAAGCATTAGACGAAGAGAGGCAAACAACTTACAATCTTAAATATAAAATTTTATACAAATTCCGAATAATCATCGCCGTTGATTAGTGAAACGAAAAAAAAAATCGTTATGCAACAAAGTACAAATTCTTGAAACAAACAAATGTTCAAAACAGCTGAAAACACTTGAAAGTATGTAAACGAATAATGCATAAAACAATTGTAAAAATATTATGAGCATTTCAATTGAAATTGAGGTAACGAAAAACAAAACAAAAAAAGATGATAAAATTTTATTTATGGTACCAACCATGGATAATATTCTTCACGCTCGTTTGATTTTTCCATAAATCTAATGGATGCAGTAGCAAAAAATATATAAATTAACAAAACAAACAGAAAAAAAAAAGAGAAATTAAAAACCCATCGCAAAAAATTTACTGTCTTTGATACTTCAAATTTCTGTTCCAATAATTGATTTAAAATTTTTATATTTATACACACATTAATTGTTAGTTTTTACGATTTGTTCTTAATTAGAGAGAGAGAGAGAGAGAGATTTAGAGAGGCTATTACAAAATACATACCCTAATTGTACAGGACCCATAGAATGGCCTGTACGTACTTCATCGGTAATTAAGGCACGTGTCATCGATTCGGTAGTATTATTTAGACCACCTTCTTGCTACAAAGGTTTTGTACGTTTTTCATTAATATACTTCTCAATATAAATTCTTTTTTTTAACAAATTTTTAACAAAGAATTATTTTTTTTTTTTTTGTTTTTTGTTAAGATGTTTATTAACATTCTATAGGGTGTTTTTGTTTTATTGTTAATAACATATTAGTAAAGATTTAGGTTTTTGATTTTTTGTTTTAAATTTCGAATTACAAAAAAAAAATACACATAAAAAGGCAAGGCTCATATACCATAACCAAATGATTTTAACAGAAAAAATAAGAACAAGAGGACATAACAAATTTCATATAAAATACAATGATTAGCTTAGAAATGAAAATCAACCCACCACCAGATTGCTTTTTACTGCTTAATTTTCTCTAAACAAATCGTTTAATTAGGATGCAAATTCTATTTTTGTTACGACTAAAAAAAATAGGAGTGCTTTGTTTACATCAACCGCAATTGTTAATTCATTTCATATTCATTTAAGCTTAATAATATAAAGAAAACATAATAATTTTACTGGTACTAAACAGTACGAGCAATAGAAATTAAAAGGAATACGGATACGATATTAAATTAAACTTTTCACTTTTTGGCTTAAGTTTAAAATGAAATTCTTAAATATCCTTTAGATAAACGATGTTTAAACTTATCAAATTATTGAAATTTTATAAATATGTGCATTTTTTGAACATAAATTACAATCAAACTGAGCGTTAAGAATAAATTCAAAATGATTGGGATGACGATGATTTAAATAAATGATAATTTCCGTTTTTGTTTGCGTTTGCGTTTCATCACATCAACATTTAACGAGTCATGTTTTCACGTATCGGCGACGTTATCTATTTTCTTTTATGTTTAACGATAATTGTTTTATGCTTGTTTTGTTTTTTCTTTTTTTTTTTTTATTTAAATATTTACCCCAATTTTAAATTTTGTCCTGGTTGACTAGCACGCACACCTTCTTCGCCCAAAAGCTGGGCTTGTTCATCTTCATTTTGATTGTCAGCCATCTGTCGATAACGTCGGGATTTATAGGATGTTGTATTATATGATATCGTGGGTACCGCCTGGCAACACAACCGTTACAGGTAGGGGAATCGGGATAAATAAAATTCATTGTAGGAAAAGGGATGAAGGCAGTAGGAGAGGGAGGTTTGTTCCAGGTAGTGCAGGAATATATTTTTTTAACAAGTTTGAAGGATTTTATTTTGGTAATGTGTTTTAAGGTTTTGTTTTTGATTTTTCGAACGTAAACAATTAACGAAAATTTTGGTTTTGATTAAAAAAACCGAAAATGATAAAAAGAAAAATAAGGTAACAAAGGGAAATAAAGTAATATGTAAACTAAAGGAATTAATAATAAAATATAAAAACAAATCATAAAAAAAAGTGTGATAAATTATGCCATGATAAGAAAACAACATTCTTGAATACATAAGTTATAGAGAAACAACTGCAATAGTTTTTAAATAACAGAAGAGATTTTAAAGTCCAAGAACAGGAAAATACAGAAATTTAAAAAAAAAAACTTAAAATTATAATACATAGTAATAAATATAGAAACTTTTGAAATACTGTAGAAGTAAAATGCAATTTAACTCGTTGCTATTATACCTTAGTATGCTAAATCTATTTAAAATTTCTTACAAATTAACTAAGTCTGTAATGGGTGTAAATCTATCTGTTGTCTAGTGTGTTTGACATCTGATATCCCAATAGAAAACTTCAAATTTTAAAATCTCTAAAAAAGCTTTTCTAAAAATGTTTGTGCCGCTGAATCGCTAACAAGTACGATATTGTATGTGTAGAAAATAAAAGCAAGATAATTTATTTAAAATGAAATAAAAAATCCCTTCTAACTGTATAGCAATTATTTAACAATTAATATTTATTCAATTTTAAATTACGTGTAAAGATTTCCCTAGCAAAAAAAAAATTAATCATGTGTTAATTACTTGGAAATCAAGCAGGAATAAAACTTAATAAATGTCTAGCAAAACAGTTTTTTCAATGCTAAACCATATTTTTATAAAAAAAAATTATCTCAACTCATATAAAATCGCCAGTATTATAGTGGTAAAGAAACATAATAGTGTTCAGTAAAAAGAGTAAATAGATAATTACGTAGAAGTATATAGAAATCATATATTAAGGTAAATAAAAGCAAGAAGCTTATTTACAGTGACTGTGATTATATGTGATGAGTAGAGTAAATAATTTTTTTTTAAATTTTTTAAAAAGAAGAAAAATGCACATATTAATTTTAGGTGGCAATGTTTTGTTAAATTTTATAATTCCTTTATATTGTATTTTCTGTGGTAGGTGGGTAATAACTAAAAATATATAATAAAACTAAAAAAAAATTGCAGTTAAATAAAGCAATTATTAAGGAATTTGTTGTGTTAAAGGCAAACTATAAAATAAACGTAAATTAAATTACTTTCAAATCATATTCCGAATCTCAATACATGCTCAACAATAATTAAACTAATTAAACTCCACAACCCTTGAAACATTTTTATAAGGAAATGTAAAGTAAAACAATAATATATAAATCAACATTAAAGTAAACTAAAGAAAAACTAGATAAAGAAAAAAATCTTCTTAATCACTTATTGTAAATAAAATAAAATTACAAAGTGCACCTCTCAGTTGTGTTGTCAAAAGGTTAATTACATTAAAATTTTAAACGTTATTTTAAAATTATTATTTAGTTGGTTTATATACAAAAAAGCATTTGTAAAAAAGATTATTAGTCCTTCATTATACATTTAATTTAGAATTAGATTTATTTTGTTATATACAGCATAAGATATTGAAAATTAAAAAACTTACCTCATCGAAAAATACTTGAGTTTTACGCAAAATATGTTTCAATTCGGTCAACTCTAGAAAGTTACGCTTTAAAGCTTCAGCATTTTGATTAACTTCACGCAATTCATTTTCAAGTTTTTCAAAGGTTGCCTGTTATTAAAGTAAATTAGTAAAGTCTTGATAAATTATTAAAATAAACGAATCTTACCTCTAAATCAATCATTTCTCTAGGTTGTGGAGCTTCAGGACTTTCTCCAGTATCTAACATGGGTATGCCATCCTTTTTAATTTCCTTTTCTAAATAACGCAATTTACGTTCCATTTCATCACAACGTCTTACCTCATTTACGAATTTTCGTTGAAATGCATTTACATCAGGATTTAACTAAAAATGTATATTATGAACGATTATTAAATGGTACATTTTATTCTTTTATTGTTGGAACTCACATCGCGGAATTGCACTAAACCCAATTCACCCAATTCAGAAACGCAAGCATAGGCCGCTTCACTTTGTAAGAAGAGCTGACATAACGTCATTTCTTCACTGCGGAACAGTGAACCCATTTTGAATGGTACTCGTTGTTGTAGGCCCTTCAAAAACTATTTAAATGAAATGGTTATCACTTCCGCTGTATGGAATTGAAATGAATCGATCTGTAAAGAAATATGTTGAGATTTTTTAATTAATATGAGTAAAATCTTTTTATTTAAGGTTTTATCGAAGTACAGATTCGCAAGTTCAAGAATAAATTTTCCTTCATTGATTGTGGTATTTGGTTCATGGCTAACCCTACGTTGGAGGAGAATTGATTTGAACGAACTGCCAGACATTAGCTGTAATCGGTGTTATTTTACACTTACTCTCTCTTTTTTTGAATATTAAAGCCAATTATTGATTTTCCAAACTGCCGAGTGAACTCATTTTGTAAAAGTATGTGTTATTATGTGTCAATCAATTTATATAAAAACAAAAAAACTAAACTAAAAGTAACATTAGTTACTTTTTTAAGACAAATGATTTCCGAGATTTTAGTGGTTTTCATAAAAATAATCGTTAGTGAAAAATCATTTATTCAGTAGAAACTTAAGAGCTTTCCTTTCCCCATAAGACTGACTAAAAGATATTGCATCGCATTTGTATGGTTTTACGCTGGTAGCAAAATCCGTAAAATTTCTGTAATTGACAAAACACGGGACAGAATATTGGCCAAATTTTTTATCTTGAGATAAAATAAGGATCGGTTGATGGTATGGATAATCGATTACAGAAAGTCTGACAGACATTTTATCACTACAAATTCACTATGCGAATTTCAATAGATTGGAATCCACAAGAGAACATTTAGAAGACTTTGCTGGCGAAGTGAATAACAACGTAAAAAGTTGGTGTAAACACGCTGGCACAGTACAGAGAGCTGTTCAAAAATTTGCTGAGGCCCAATATTCCTTGCAGGAATTAAGTGAAATTTGGGCCATATTGACAACTTCCAAAAATTTGTATAATTTTTTAAATGCAGGTTACGAATTAAGCACCCCAAGTCATCGCGTTCATGAAATAATTTCAACAAATTCCGTATAATTTAAATGCTATAAATTCAAGAAGAAGAATCAATCCGAAGTAAAGGAGTTAGAAAAATAACAAAACCAAATTCATTTTTGATAAGATCGAATGTTTTTCTTTATAGTTTATATTTATACACTGCGTATGTAATTATAATAATGATAACAAACAAAACCAATAATAAAATAAGAAAACACAAACAAAGAATAAAAACCCATTGTTCAGCAGCTACTTAAAATAGAGGGAGTTTTTAATTCTTATCAGTTAACTTGAGACTCGACCCTCATCTACATACAGTATTGATGTAGAACAAATATAAAAGGCAGTCTCGACAGACGATATCGCACAGTTTTATATTAAGAAAAAGACTCGCCTTTACCACAAATGGTGTATCAAAAATGCGTGTAACTTGGTTCGTTTGCATCAAGCTTGATGCTATTAGATCCAAATGTAACAATTTTTATTATGATTCATGCTTCAGTCCAAAATGTATGGCATATAATTGTATTGTTAGTGTTTGTATTGTTGTTGCGATAGAGGTATATATACAAAAAACAAAAAAACTTACAACGTATACAAGAAAAATCAATAATAATTTTCATAAAATTGCAATATTGACCGTAAAAAATCGAGACACTCTTGCACCACACTATGCGTGTATATTTTTAAACAATTTTCAGTTAACAATATTAATATAATAACACACAAAAATAAGCTGCTTAAAGTTTTATTATATTTGAAAATTTACTTGAAATATAATTAATCACAAAAAAAAAAAGAAATAAAAGGAAAAATTCAAGCTCACCTCTTCTGCAATGGGAAAAAATTTACCGAATGAAAAATTGTCGTAGTCGTATAATGATGGAGGCAGTTTTTTTCATTTATAGGAATTAATTTAATACTATTTAGTTACAACTCTGTTTACAGCTGTCGAAAAAGAAAAACGAAGCGGTAATACTTAAAAACGGAAACGTTTCATTACCCAAGGCTAATGAAATAAACAAATTAACCGAAAATAGATTTTCTTTTATTGCAAGGTATTGTCAGCCATCGAGTAAATATGATGTAGAATTTCATTGTCTCTGCGATAAGCTCCATATTAGGACAAATGTGTTGAATTTCGAGTTCCTATATAAAAATCCAAATTCGGAGAGATTTCAATTCAAATTTCTATATTCCAAAACAGTGAAATACTACACTTAGCATCAAAGGTGAGAACATGTCGACGATAATTTCTTCTGAAATTGTGTTCTTATAAAAATAAAATTTTCATTTTATGTACTTTTTGTCGCCATTTCAATATTTTTTTTTTTCATTATATTCATTACTCAACCCATATATTTGTACTTACTTACCTAATTGGCCATTATCAGATTTCGGCACATCTGCTTCTTTCGCACCTTCGACAGTTGGTCACACCAATCGATGACACGGCTTCATCGATTTGGTCCGCATCGAATACCCGGCCCGCTGAAGCATTCTCTTCCATCTGAAAAACATGACCGAACCGCTGGTTGTTAATGCGCAGCACAACGTCCATGTCGTTGAGGAGATCACACAGCATATTGTTGGATTGGATGTGTGATTCTACGCTTAACCTCTAGACTGACATCATTCTTGCTGATAATGGAGCCAAGACAAAGAAATTCACTGTAAACAGTGGAAATATAGTTATCGGCAGTAACCTGGGATCCGATATACTGTATGCCCCTACTTGTCGACAACATCTCGCTTTATATCGCAGTAACTTTGCTTGTTGTTTGCTTCATTTATATTATTGATACTGTTGTAATAAAATAAGAGGACAAGTTCCCCATGCAGCAGTTTTTTACGTAGAGTATGGAATAAAAATTGCTATAGAGACGTCGATAAATTAAATAGTTTGAAACATCGCATTTGTCTCATACCTAACAGCTGTAATCATACTATGGACGTTATTCTGTCTTTTACAGTTTTTTGAAAGCTTTTAATCAAATTTATAGTAAATATTACCATTGTATATGGAAACATAAATATAACAAAATATAATATAATACATGAATATAATAACATATATAAACAAAATTTTCAATTATGGAAAGTAACTCCACATCAAATTTGGAGATTTTTAAACAAACTTTTCCAAATTTAAGCTACTTTAATGACGATTTAAAAATGTTTTCCAAATTGTCGCGAAGAAACAAACAACGATTAATACCGCTGACTAGTGAAATACACAAAATTATGATGGACTTTAAGGATGCCGGCTCCAGCACCAGTTTGAATTAATTATATCTAAAGATATATATTTACATACATACATAGATACATATCATATATATATATATACATATGTAAACAATTGATTATACTCATTATCTGACATATACAATAAACAAAATCCAAGAATTGTATGAAAAACTTATCAAAAATATGCGTTAAGTTTTTATTTGAAATTTTTTTTTATCCAAATAGTTAAATTTAGAAAAATTAACAAAAAAAAAAAAATAAAAATAAAAGATCGAAGGCGAAATCAAAATTTTTAGTATATGGAGAGTGTAGTGGCCTCAAGCTCACGTATTAGCCAACAAAGTTTACCCCGTTTCAAGTATCACAAGTCTATTTCAAAGCTGAAACCTTCGTTTTTTAAGAAATTACGTAAAAAGAAACAACGCGTTATACCTTTAACTAACGAAATACATCAGGCTATGATGGACTTCAATGCATCTCACTCCAGTTCAAACGTGTCCGAAAAACCCATCAACAACACCTTATCAATTACTAGTCTAGTCAAGAGTGAAGTTCAAAATATCTTGGAGGAATTGTCAATATCGGATCAATTCATAAAAAAAGAGGAAATATTTGATTTAATTGAAAAGTGCCTAAAAGGTAAAGTTAATATTGTAGAGGACAGCAATGGCAAAATAACATGTTTGGAAGACAGCGAACTCGATTTAAATCAAGAATTTGAAGTGACCGCAGAGGAAATATTGGAGGATAGGGATAAAAATAAATTAATTGTAGAAAATATGGAAATATTAGAACAACGTGTTCATACATTAGAAGAGCACGTAAGTTGTATGCTACAAAACATACCAAAATTAAGGCGGATACAGGCAAAACGTTTCAAACTCAATACAAAGGCTCTTATGGAGAAAATAAAGAAAGCAATGTCCAATATTGAAGCCGAAAACAATAGGCAAAAACTCCAACAAAAAGAAAATACTTGCGAAATAGTCACTCACGACGACAATAAAGTAAAAGAGGAATTCAATAAATATGATGATATGTACTATGCAAGGCGTGAATACTTTTTAAATCTATTAAATTATAAAAAATCCGAAGATTCTTTAGAACTCAATCAAAAACCGAAATTCAATCCGTTTATAAAGCCAACAGGCGTTGTACTACCGATATCGCGACAAAAGCTTAAACAAAAACCAATGTTTTTAACAACTAATAACATGTATTTTGAATAGAAATATTTTATGTAAAGACATTGTAAAAAATGATGAACTAAATGATAAACTAATTTTGTGTAAATTATAAAGTAACATCTTGTAGAACACCATCACTTATATTGATTAAAGCATCTTCCTCTTCCTGTTCGTATTTATCGATTGAATCATTTGCAATATAATTCGTAATGTTACTTGCATTTGGATTATTTTCATCATTATTAACGAACGGCGAATTAACAATAACTTTTGGTAATTCTGAAACAATGGAACTCTGAAAAAGGTAAGCGAAATATACGCAAATAAAAGAAATAGGTCTTATTAGCTTTCTAATATACTCACATTATAACTTAAATTAAATTCATTCAACGACAAATCATTTAATTTTAATTTCGGAGTAGTAAAATCCTCAACAGTAACCAAAGGCTCTAAACGACCAGAGGGACTTGTACTTAAGTTCGCCAAATTAGTAGAAACATCCTGCACCTTCTTAACAGCTGACAGTTTCTTTATATAATTTAATGAAGTTGAGGTTGTAGCATTGCTTATGCTATTTGCAATGCCAGCACTGCCATCAAGATGAAATTGTGTTCTTGCAATCCGAGTACGATCATTTGAACTAAAAGGAGTAATCGGCGATTGTTGTAGTAGTGATGGCGAAGGAGTTTTCACATGTGACTCATTCATATTCGTATCCTTGGACGGTGTAGGTTTGTCATCATCGTTGTCACTTAATAACAACGATTGCCGCAGTTTCCAATTTGGAATATTTGCTTGTGGTATGGTTAATTTATATTTAGAAGTATCTTTCTTGCTGCTAGAACGCAATAATTGCATGGGATCAATAATTTTTGAACGATTTAATGTAGTACTTAAATCGCAATTTGATTGATCCGGGATGCTATTGTTACGATTAGACTGGCGAATAGTAGTAGCGCGTGATGGTGCTGAAGGAAATAAATAAATAAAATTCTTATAATAAAAACAAACACAAAATTGGTAAAGTAATCACGCATTATTTTCTACAAATAAAAAGAATAAAAAATCGTTTCTTACCCAAGAAATTATTAAATATTGTTTCATTTGTTGACTTGGAGTCTACAAGTGCCAACCGTGGTTTTCCTGCACCTTCTGGAACTTCTAACCTAATGGGTGGCGTTGAAACCAATTTCATAAAAAGGTTATTTTCGAGATTACGTTTCGTAGGACCAAATAAAGCAGCACGTACTGGTGTTTGGGGATAATCCACTGTAGATTTCTTCATATTAGTATTTAACATTTTCTGAAACTCTGTTATGTGGGCTTCAATCTCTACCAAATCATTTTTTAAGCTCTGCAAACGTGAATAAACAAATTCACCTGCACAGGGGCGCTCATTAAGCGTTCTTAGTTCATTCTGTATAGTGCCATTAATAGCATTAAATGTCGATATAAGGGTATTGATGTTAACACCCTCATCCGTTACTTTAGAAGCAAAAGATTCTGGAAATAAAAAAAAATAATGTGTAAAAAGATTTCCCTTTATAGTATCATTTTCCTATAATATAACCATCTTTCAAATCCTCTATGGCGAAATGATCTCTTATGCGTCTTAACTGTAGGCACAAACGTTGTTTATCGTAATTGTAGCCCGTTTCTTTGCTATAAAATGTATCCATAGCTTGTTTAAGTTCTTTAACAGTATCGTCCATTTCTAATATTTTTTCGGTACGTTGGCTGTAGCTCTGTTCAAAGAGCTTTACGTTATTCGCCTCAAAGTCTTGAAGGAATTTCTCATCTGTTAACATATTAACACTTATTCCAGTAGCTAGGGACAATGCGTCATATTGTTGCATTATCTTTTGAATCTTTTCATCGTATTTGGCATTGACGCCTTCAATTGTATCAAGGAACGCAGAAGCCATTTCCTTAAATATGGCATTTTTAGCACATATTTTATGTAAAGTTGACTCAGATATCTGTTCTCTATATTGATTGGCGTCCACATTCATTTGCTTTTCTTTTTGTTTGATCAATTCCTTTACAATAAAGTTGACAAAATCTAATAGAAAACTTATAAATTTCATACCGCCTGGCATAACTACCAAATACGATTTAATGTTTGTCCAATTCAAATGATACTTTTCGTTTATGTACTTCAGGTATTCGACAGTGCTGGTGCGAAAATTCGCCTCCGATCGCTTGTCCGTAATGGGCCAGAAAAAACGTTTCTTAAACTCTTGAACATCAAGGATACGAAACAGATAATGCATTACATGAAAGAATGCCTGCTGGTTTGGTTTTAAAAACATTTCCTCCGACAAACATTTTCGCAATTCTTCCGAAGGTGGATGAACCAAAGTTAAGCCCTGTATAGCTTTATAAAGTAAATTTGACAATTCCTTCTCTTCTGCACGATATGGTACAATTATTGTGCGATCCATAATTGTTTCAAAATCGTTTTTATACAATTAAATGGAAATAAAATAAACAATCATTTAAATCTTGTATTTGGCGCTGGTTCTAATAAGCAAGTTATAGGAGATGAATAAAAATTTAAATTTAGTACACACTGTTGTTAAACTAAGTACAAAACGGGTTGCCATTGTACCTTTATGAGAATTGTGTACTTTTGATCTTGTTATTTTATTAATAATTAATATTTATTACTAATTAAATATACAACTTTAAAATAATCAATTCATATGATAGAACAAATTATTATTATTGACAACCGGATTTAAGTTTCATTGTAGCTTGGCAACCATAAATGTGTTGTTAATACTCATAATCGGCCCACAAATTTCTTTCATTGCACTCAACAGACTTCTTAAATATTAAAAAAAAACATATCTATTCTTATATAATAGTTACCGATCCTTTAAATCTGGTTTTAGCTCAAATTTGACTAATGTCTTGGGTGAGGGGATAAAAGACAATGGAAATGGTATACAGTTTATATTAGTGGTTATATTAACATTTTATGAAAACATTCATAGCTCATTTGTTCGCATTCATTTAAAAATGTTCTTTTTTATTTTCACTCTCCATTTCACTAATTCGTCAGTTGGAAAAAATGAGGTTCTCAGACGAAATTGAAAAGCATTGCTTCGAAAAATTTTCTTTCATACCCTTCCAGAGCATTCGTTAATACCAACGAAAGTTGCTTGATTGTGCAGAAATTAATAATTTAATAAAATATTTTCTTAAAATACTTTTAAACAATAACAAATCGTTTATTTGATACGTGTAATGTTTATTTATCGCTTTATAATCGTTGGTTATACTTTGCCATTACAAAATATATTTTGGATTTTTGTTTTTGTGGCAGTCTTCTCATCAGCTTATTCTATCTATGATAACGGTTGAAGTAGCGGATATTCAATTCCGCTTAGGTCATCTCCCCTCGCTCCCTTAATAAAATTTTAGGCTCATTACGAAGTGTTCCCATAATTTTCATATCATCAAGGCGTCACTGTAACAGTTGCGGACATAAAATTTTTATGTTGCTTTGGTTTTTCATCTCCCAAAACCAATCAGATGTATTAACAGCCATTGGGCTTATTACCAAGCGTCTTTGCTGTTCAATGAAACCAAAGAAAACGCCAACCAATGTAGGTATCTCGATAAAAAGCTGCTATATTGTTATATTGGCCATAGTGCTGCAAGAAAAATCACAAAATTAACAAAAACACTATTTTTCCAGATTCTCGACTAAGATTTTGTTTTAAATTGAGTCAGTTGTGCATACTTCTAAAACATTTGTAACTAAAATGCAAATCATTTTGGACCTCGAGTCCGATTTGCATTCCCTGTTACAACGTTTCATGGCCACATTTTGCCATGTTCTGTACCCCTGCACAGTCTCATCATGTTAAAATAAATTCTTATACAAGAAAACAGATTTATAAATTATTAACTCACCTTTAAACATTGGTATTTACATTTATTGTTTCGTCTTAATTTCTATAACAGGATTCACATCCTTTACAAATCCTGCGTGATTTCAATTTAAGCTGCCTGTAAAATGTCTGCTCCAATTTGTCTTTTGCATGCTTTCACCATCTTTTTTTGGCGCGATACAATCCTAATATAGTTGGGTTGGCAACGCTGACTTAATGCAGAGATGCGTTTTAAGGCAGTATCCAACAGTTTACGCTATAAAATTTATAACACTAAGTGCTGCCATTTTTTATTATTTCTGACCAAAACTGATTATTTTTTTGTTATATGTGTAGGTGTGTGGATTTTTTTGGTTTTGATTGTTACATAAATTTTATTTAATGAATTTAAAAATATTTATGCATATTTTTTGGTTGGTTTTTAAATTTTTTTCTGTCTGGCAGCACTGATTATTGTTGGAAAAATCCGTTTGTTCGTTCAAAAACAAACGTTAATTATTCGCACATTCTTTTTCGCGGACAATTTTTATATAAATGAAAATTAAACCATTTGAGAAGTTTCAGAAGGATTTTTAAGGCGTGTATGTGTTTTTTTTTGTGTGGGTTGATTGCTTCTTCTCTTTGTGTCATTGTTTGTGTGTGGGTGGAGTTTTTCTGCGAATAAAATTTATATAATATATATAGGAGAACGAACGTCTGTATTATTTGTTGTTGTGGTGTGTGTGTGTTAGTGCGGTTGGTTGTGTTGGCAGTGTGATTTGTGGCTGTGCACATCGGCTTGTGCGTGTGCTTTTTTGGGTGATGAAGGACTTCCAAAAAACCCCACTTACTTTTTAGTGAATTTTTGGGTGAATTTAAGTGCTGTGGTGAGTTCCTATGGTGGAGAGTTTTACAAAGTATGGTGAATTTGTCTGATTTGGTGAATACAATTGAAATTCACCAAGATGCCGTTATTCGAAATGAGTACTGCATTACCATAAATCACTGTACTATTAGTGGTGAATTAGCCGGTACGTGCCTAGAATAAATAATTTGTACCTCCATTAGGTGAAATTAAACAAAAAACAATTTGGGCTGCGAAACAGGGATGAATGGAGTCACGTAGTATTGCCATTGTGTCAGTAAATTATTTTTATTAGGCATCGAATTTTTTTACTCTTTTAAACTTATTCATAGACAAAATATATGATGGAGGATGAATCCCTTTTCGACTAACTATAAAATGAATAATAAACAGAACAAACATCATCACAGTTATTGCCTGGTCTTCTTTTACATCTACATCTGCATCTGATATTTCGAATGTCTTCTTCACATGAGTGAAAAATTGACAGCTTGATAAAACCACTTAAGGACGGTGTGGTACTCCAGGGGCGAAATGGTATATCCATTTTCGCGAATGGATAGAAGCCGGGTGGGGGTAATGGTACTGGAAATTTCTGTGAGGATTTCGGATTGAAATACACTTCAGATTACACAAGGCAAAGATTTTTTCTGTCTTGAAAATTTTTGAGCCTGTAGCTGACCCAGCCATTTTAAATGCATAATCTTATGTGATCTTTGTTGACAATCAGGCTGCTTTTACAGCTATGGTTTTAATTTGATTAAAATCACGACTAGTTCGGGATTGTAAAGAATTAATAAAAACCTTTCGATCTTGTGATATCTGTTTCTGTGTAATGCATCGTAAGATCAGATGTGCCCAACATGACAAACTTATACTACAGCATTTTGCTAATAAATCCCATTTACTAACATTGAGTAGAATTCGTTGAAGTAACTGTAAAACTTTGAAACACAAGCTACATTACGATGGTGCTCAAATAATAAATCAATAGAGTAGTATTCTCTATTGCCATTAATGAGTATCTTCGTCCAATTCATACGTAAGAGTTTAATTTCATTTTCGGTTGTATAAGTATGGTGCGAATAGCAAATAGATCAGATGGAATGAATTATTTCGTACACAATTCCTTTCCAATGGTCCAATCTATAGATTCAAATTATTTGAGATCAACCCTCCACTTTTATAAAACGGACGATTTCAGGCGAATAGCAAAGATATCAGATGGAATGAATTATTTCGTACACAATTCTTTTCCAATGGTCCAATCTAGAGATTCAAATTATCTGAGATCAACCCTCCACTTTTATAAAACGGACGATTTCAGGCGAATTGAGTTATTATTGAGTTATTTTCTTCTATAAAATATTACCAAAAAAATTTATAAATAATTTATAAACTTTATTTTGAGCATTTTATAATATATAATAATTCATTAAGATCAGTTTACACAACATGAAATTTGTTTGTTTGAATATTAACACAAAAGTAACATAATAATAATAAATTAAATACAATATTAATTGAAATAT
>QOCX01000264.1:232882-270157 GCA_005959815.1 Sarcophaga bullata
ATGTATATTCGTATATACGAGTATATATGTATTGAGTACACAATATAATAAATATTTGTTTATAAACTAATTTTGAACAAATTTCATATTTAAAAAAATAGAACATAAATTTGGCATGCAATTTTAATTACAGATTAATCGTATGTACATACATATATGGATGTACGTATATTAAAAATGTGTATATTTCTGACAATATAATTTCGAAAATCAAAATTAACAATACATATATTAATTTTTTTTTTGTTAAAATTACTTGTTTTATATAAGAATATATACTATCATCTAAAATTCTAGAGATTAAAATTTTTATTTTAGTTTTTAATAATTTTATGTTTTAGCCGACATTTCAATGATAAAATTTTGTAAGGATAAAATTTAATAATAAAAAAGCCTTTTCATTTCATTGATACATTTTCGTTCACTGATGTCAACACAACCTTTTTTTAAATAAAATTTGTTTTAAATTTTAATCGAGGAAAATTTTCAATTTTTATAAAATATTAATATTTTTATACAAAAAAACATAAACTTCTAATTATATTTTAGAACACAATTAGATTCTTTATACATTTTTAATGTAATTTAAAAAAAATAATATAATTTAATACACAGTTGAATCTCCACTATACAGACTTATTATTATCTGAGCGATACTACGGTTTAAGTTTTGTTAATAGTATACAGAAATCTTATATGGGAACATTGCAACTGCTTAGTTTTGCTAGGCAGCTTACGGCAATTACTTCTCCTACTAATTTTAGATACATGTATGCATCATTGCATAGCAATCTGGCTCTGAAGGAACATAGAATCATAATTTTTTCCGGATTTCGAAAGTACGCTAATTATGGATTATAAGTTTGGAGGAAACAATTTGAGTTTTTAAGGTTATCTCTAGAGACCTAACGACCACCATTTTATTTCAAGGGTGAGTTTAGATGATCGTATTACTTATCTCACAAATGGGGGTTAAATCTACGATAAGTGTGGATTATGTTTGTGAGGGCTTTTTAGGGGTCCTGAGGTCTTCAATCCTTACTTTATAACTCGATTTTTAGCTCATAAATTACAAAATGTAAAGGAATTATGACAAAAAAAGTGTGAATCTAAGAGCTTTATAAAAATAGTTAAGCATCTGTCTGACTAAAAAGACAGTTTTGGTGACAATTTCCTATCAGATTAAAATTCTTTTGTTACTAATTCGGAGCGCCGTCTATACCTGTCCTGCCGGAAAGCCAGAATCTTTGTAATATTATTGAAAAAATCTTAATTTTCTTTAACATCGCCACGGATTTAGGATACAAAGTTGCTATGCTATGGAGCAGTTTAGAGAGATTCAATATATTCTATCATTTGATTTAATTAATAAATGTAAATAATTTTTAAATAAATCTTGTTTTTCTATGTAGCTCTACAATATTATGGTTTTGCAACCAATCAGTATCTAATCGAATGGCCTTAGGAAAACAAAATAAAACGTGAACAAATCTCATATGACTTGTGTAAAGAGCTCGTAACATAAAAAGCTAAGATAGGTTCCTTGTAAACCGAAAATCGAAGTTCAACTGTGTATATTTAAATAAATTATAAAAAACTCGCCAAAAAAAAAACTGATTATTAATCCAATAAAGTCTTTTGTTATGTACAAATTATGAATACATATGGGGATTGGGGTTCACATTTTAAACGCTTTTCATAACGCTTTTCTTGTATAATTTATAATTAAATTGTAAATTAAAATTAAAGTTTATTTTAAAAACTAATCAATTAATATTGCTTTTCGAAGCAGCACCATTTATTCGTTTATCCATTCGCTTTCGAATTCATTTGTGATTTTCTTTTTTGATTTTAATTGTTACTTTGGTTTTTTATTTTATCCTGTAATCTCCTAAGGTTGTCTTTTTGGTATTTTATTACGTTTGCCCAAAATTTTCATCAAGTGCTTAGACATAAAGTAGGGTTTCTCAGTTGAACCATCATTTCTTTCGATATCTTCCAGGAAGCAAAGGAATAAAGTATCCACAGCCATGGAATAGACACTGAAGAAAACACTTGTTATGAGAAAAGCAGAAATGGCCACAATCGCTGTGGGTACAGCATTATAATGCAATTGTATAACGGACGGGTTGTTCAACAAAAAGAAATAAGTCGCTACGCCTGCACCTCCGGTTATTAGGAGTTTCGACATAAAGAAGAGGAAATCGGTAACCTTATCCAAGGTCACTACACGCAAAAAGTTACGCATGGTCAGATTGAAAGCATCCTTGGCGCTGGTACAAAAGTTTTTGCCATGTATAGCACACATAATGTAGGCATTTTCGCTAAGGAAACGCAAAAACGACTCCAAAAGCCAAAAGAAGCAACGCATAAAGCAGAGTATGGCTCGTGTAACAGCATTATCGTATTTCTTAATTTTGCGATCGATATACTCCAGTATAAGACGTATTAAACGACAAATGGCTAAAATCAAAGAGCCAAATGCCAAAGTGCCCAAGTGATAGAAGGTAGTTTGAAATATCGCTTTGGTGAGTGTGAAAAAGGGCACATCTTTCTTTTTAAACGTCCAATACCAGGTGGCAAATGTACAAGCCAAGACCATATTACTGAAGCCGCTTATAAAGAAAGTCAACCACAAATAGCCAAAAACATTATAAACAATAAACCAGTTAATCATGGGTGTGTGCTTGACCTCTACAAAGCTGCACATAGTTTTCAAACAGGGAGTTCGTTGGGACTGTTGAAAGAAACCCAATAGACTATTATCAGCATTGTAGCAGTTTTCTTGAAAGATTTGTGGTTCACAAGCTGCTCCCACAGTGTAGTTAACAGCTGGGCCAACACATTTACAATTCTCCTGGGTAACACCAGTAACACTGTTGGGATCTAGTTGTCTAATCATTCGAAATGAATTCTGGCCAATAGAGCCTAAATAGAGACCTACACCAACGGCATATACAATGGCCACAATGAATAGTAACCAAGTAAATATGGGAAAGAATACGGTGGATTTGACACTGGATACAGCTTTGCTGCCCTCTTTGATAAGAGCCACAGCAATGGAGATACGTTTACGCAAAACAATTAGCAGCAGTAATAGGATGACAAAGAAAACACACAGGAATATGCTTAAATAAAGCCATAAGCGTTGGTCCTGTAAATAAATAAAAATTTCAATTACAAATTAAAAATCAATAAATATTAGCAGAGACAAAAACCAAATACAGTGTTGTGTTAGCTATACTTTAGGGAATCCTTTTCAGTATAAAAGTTATGTTTGATAACACTTCCTTTTTTTTAATTGAAAAATTAACTCAGAATCTGTATTATAAAATTTTGGTTTTTATCTCCACTAGTTTTTTTTAGAAACCATATTACTTTACGCGTATACATTACCTGCAAAACATTTTTAACCACTGCATTTAAATTTAAAGCATGTTGCGGTACAGTGGCTTCATTGTGATAGAACATGTATTGTTTAATGCTGAAATAAATGGCCACAACTAGGCCAATGAGTACACCAAAGATGGAAGTCCATAGGAAGGGTGCTGCTAACCAACGCATCAATGCTATAAATATAAATGAGGCCACTAAAGTGCACACGATAGCTGTTATAATTACTGCATAGGAATTTAAAATATCCTCGACGACATTTTCACCTACACGCTGAGCTTCATGGGTGCCATTAGTGAAATGGGCCACAATGTTACCAATGAATTTGGCCAATCTGGTATCGGTTTGCAGCATTTTCTCCTTTATAACAGTTTCGCTCAATTGTTGGCGTATACGGCATTGGACAATCGGTTCTTCAGCCAACGCTAGTTTTGAATCAACGACAGCTGTATTGGGCTTAGACATTAAAGCCTGAGCTTCTGGAAACATGGTTAAGGCTAAGGCCTGTAATTGTCTTTCACTTTGAATATCCGTTACATTTGTCTGCAAACCGTTATCTATTAGGGATAAATCCCGTTGGCTACGTTGAAGCAGAAATGCTGGTATAAAATCGCAAACTTGTGGTGAAAATTCCCACATGCAACGATTGAGGAACGGTGCACTCTTAATATACCATCTGGCGCATCGTTCCTCATTTATTGCTTTTTGGGCATCAGCTTTGTTCTGTATATTATATTTGTCGGCATCTGTTAAGCAAATCAGTCTGGTTTTCAACTCCTCCCAAGAAAGTTGATCTTTCATCGTATCCCATATAAAAGTCTGCTGAGGACATTGTTCCACACATATTTGCGGTGTGGGACAGCCTGTAATAGGCACCAAGGGATCTATGCAACGATCGAGGTTAAAGAAAAATAAAAATTTCTTATTCAATACACCCGAATCTATGCCACATTTCTTATTAAATGAATCGGTGGGCACGACCAGTTTATTTAGATCACCATTACGCCAAGCATAGGTGGCAATGAAAATCCAGCCACCTAGGAAGACAAAAAATAAAAGTAAACAAGGTACATCTGTGCAGGAACGTTTACGCCATAAGGGGGCCTGAAAATTTCTATCGTACGCCAATCTTTTGCCATATTTTGCATCAACCTCTGTCAGACCATCATCTTCAGGTCCTTCTCCTACTCTGCCTCTAGTCATATTGTCATTATCTGCTACAAATCTAAAGTAAATGAACGGAATTAGAGTACTGCAGTCAGTCTCGTTGTATTGTTGACGTTGCTTTTATACGTTTTTATTTTCACTGTAAGTAAATAACAAACAAAAGAAAATGAGAAAGTGAGATAGGGGGCGGGGGGGATAATCGGTAATGATGCAATTGTTAAATTAATTGTTGATAATTATTTTTTTTTGTATTATTTAATTTGGCTTAATTTAAATTCATATGACCAATAAATTAAAGAAAGTGGGTGCGTACGTATGCTTAAATACTCGCATGCATTTATAGCAAAAATTAAAAATTATCTTGACACACTGCGGCTAAATATGTTTGTTCGTCAGCGGTTTTTATGAGTATCATTGTCACTTTATGAACCTTTTCAAAAAAAAAAATTATGATTAACTTATACTCAGGGGTGTTGATTCTTAACAGTTGAGTTCCTATTTGTTATATTTGGTGGAATTCAAAAAGAAAATTTGCGTTTCCATTTAAACAATATTTTAAAGAACGTTTAGTTTAACATTCAATCAAAAAATCGTTAGAATTTATTTCCGTTTCCGAAATGTATAGTATAAACGCTTAAATAGTGAACAACATAAGCCTGACCCACTTCTGATTCCAAATTGAAAAATAACGTGTTATTTTGTTTCATTGTAAAAATTTTCAGTATAAGAAAATGATTCGCGACATGTGATAATGCCAAAAATGCTCTGTAAGGTTTGCCATTTTCCCATGTATAGGCTTAGAATCGAGCCACACTTGGGAATTATTGAATTTTATTATCAAAATTCATGTTTTCTGGCAAATATGTTTCTACGAAGCTTATTTTTGGCTTTATGGGTTACGTTAACTATACAGAATTATTGAATTTGTTATGAAAAATAGCCAGAGACAGTTCAAGTGATGTCAATGCACGGTGATAAATACACAGAACTATGAAGTTTGTGGGTCAGCAACATCATTTGCCCCTTATTGCACACTCAATTGCAACGTTGTATTCAAGGGACCGTGCGATAATTACCGGCTTTTTAATTCAAAATGGAAGAATTGAAATTGGCTGATATGTGGGTTCGAAAAGGCATGTTACCAGACAGTACCACATTTATTGCGGGAACAGAGGTAACAGAAATTAATCTCATGTTTTGACTGAAAAGATGCGTCCTTAGACCTTACTTGGATATTTTCGGTCGGATACACAGAGAGATAGGGAAACTTGAAGCGGCCGTAGTCTACTAGGTAGTGTGTTGGCTGGTTAGACGCGAGGCCACGGTTCAAATCCAAGGTCAGGCATCTTGATCAAATCGAAATATGAAAAATATTTCTTCGGCGACTTCTTCTTAGCAGATTTCTGGCAAAAACTCTGAGAGTAAATAAAAATTGCTGTGAAAAGTTCCTCAAAATAAGTCTGTCGTTCGGAGTCAACTTTAAACTGGGATCTACAGTTATGAATAAAATCACCACACACAACATAAGTGGTGTAAGAAGCTAGGGTCGTAATTCTGGATGAAGAGTTGTAATGACTAATTATGTACATGTATATGTATGTATGTAAACTTTGCAATTGATGGCTACTTTAAGATGCTAGCCAGACAGTTCCTACTATAAACAGAATGTCGAAGATGGGAATGAATAGATTAAGAAAAAGCGGATTAAGTTAGAAGAAGATTATGTTCAAAAAATAAAGAAAAATTTTACTAAATTTATTGTGTGTTATCCTTGGCTCCTTGTTGTTTTGTTTTGCTCTGTAATTTAAAAGAAAACTGATTTAAAAAGTTGAAAAACTATATGAAAAATACTCAAAAAAGTTTTGAATTTTCTCTAGAATTTTATCTTTGTTTATCTTCGAAATAGAAATAGTCAATAGTCATATACCTGTGTGTATTTTAATACAATTTGCCTCATTAAGGCCACATTTTTCTAAAGTTTCCAGTTGGTAAAAACCCAAGTGAATTTGAGATTTTAATCGCATACTGCCTGTGTAACTTGTCACTATTTTCAAATAAAAATGTATTTGATTACATGTCATGTCATCCGTTATATGGAATGATAGAAAATTGTTTAAATATTAAATCATTCTGAGTAAAAAAAAAACATAAACCATTCATTATTTATCAACATCATAATATTATCAATGTAGAGTAATTGGAATTTCATGTAAAAAGATGTTTAAAATTGTATCAATAGCTTGTAAAGACTGCTTTATGAGTCATATGAAATATTATCATGAATGAAGAAAACAATTCTGTTTTAACAAGAATAAGAATGCGTTACGTACATAGTATGTGTCAAAATACTACGTCAACGATCGCTTGAAAGTTATAAAGGATGAGTTTTTTCCGCTTTGATTTTTAAGTGTACATATTTGCAGTATTCGTGACATGCTAAAAAAAATTTATAAGAACTCCAATTGCACGTGTAATGCTTATAAAACATTGAGTTTTATTATCAAAACAGGGCTGTGCTTAAAATGTTTCTTAATCTTTAGCGATGCAGCACTTTTTTGGGAGTGCCAAATTTGGAGTGCAGATTAGAGGCAGTTATAGAGCTGACAATGCGCTCTTTACGGACATACATACATAATTGGTTATTATAACTCTTCAGTCAGGATTACGACCTAGTTTCTCACAAAGCAGTACTTCAGCTGTCATAAGAGTGATACCGACCAACATTTTTGTAAATTTCGCAGATGGATTACTATAATAGAACCATTTTTATATGCATTTAGCACAACAATAGCAATAAATATTCCATTCACATTTGAAAATGTTTTGAGTTTTTCTCAAATTTGAAAACCTAAGCGACACAAAAAAATCACCCTTTATTATGTACATGTTTTTAACAATATCCTGCTTAATGTTATAAATATTTGAACAATTGTAGTTTTGTGGTTTTAAAAACTTGCATACTTGAATCACAGAGAATAATTGTTTTTAAAAACGTAATTAAATTTTGGAATTTAAGCGAGAAAAAAGCGATCTTTCGGAATTTATTCGATACTACCATATAAGAGATGTATTATCAATATTTGCTTTGGATCCTAAAGTAGTGCTATTACATGAGTTATTGTATTTTTCCCACCATCTCTATATATTGCCCCCCAAGTCTAGTCTGTCAGGTCTTATATTCTACTTCTCTCTGGCTTGCATTCTATTTATACCACCTTTGGATTTTCGAAACGCATGTTCAACATCTTGGCAGCTCTTTGTCGATTTCTGATCGATGTCTTTAATATATTGTAGATTGGAGTATATGATGTGTCTTTTAGTTTCACGCTTAATAGGTATTTGATTTGTGGCACAACTTTTCCCTACTAATAACAAAAAGTACCATAGAAGCTTATTATCTTGATCTCAATAACAACACAGAGAAGATGATTATTCGTTCTGATTCGTGGGGCCACGAACTAGTTTAGAAAGTTGTGAGTGCCTACTGATTTACTTAAACATTATAAAACGTAAGTGTACAATAGATAGTCGCCGTAGTCTAGTAGGTAGTATGTTGGTTTATTAGACGTGAGGCCACGCTTCAAACCTTAGGCCAGACATCAAAATCAAAATATTTAAACGATTTTTCTTCGGTTACTTTCTCTCAGCAGATTTCTGGCAAAAACTCTGAGAGCAATTAAAATTTCCATGAAAAGTTTCTCAAAAATCTGTCTTTCGGAGTCGTCTTTAAACTGTAAGTCCCGCTACTTATGTAAAAAATTAACACACACAACATAAGCGGTGTGAGAAGCTAAATTATGATCCTGTGTAAAAGGTTGTAATGGCCAATTATATGTATGTATGTATGTATGTATGTATGTAAATTTACAGCAAATGTGTTAAGTTTATATTCCTCTTTGCTATTGTAAAAACAACCCATGTCGTCAACAAAACTCTCAAACGTGTAATCTGATGCTTCTTACTAAGCCTCTTAAATAATGCAATGCACTCCAACCCTGATATTACTTCCCGAGAGGAAAGTATGTACAGATAAGAAATCCACTGATATCTAGCAACGAGATTGTAAAGACGTGTGAAACTACTATCCTTAGTTTATTTGGTGTATATGTAATCATTTTGAATATTTTTTAGAAACATTTAAATGTTTTCGAATATTTTCCCTTTTATGCTATAAAAAATATAGATTTTATGCATTTTTAAAGGGACGACATGCACAAAAAAATATTTCTAACACGCTAATGTTAATTTACCACCTAACTGGCCTATATAATACTACAATTGTATTTAAACCAACTATTTATTTTCACTTTTTATGGGAGTTGCTAAAATTAATACAAAAAAACCTAAAAAAATCATACAATAACAGTCATTATTTTTTTTTAATTTAAATTTCACAGAGGAATACGAATGTATGTATGTATGTATGTATGTATATATGTATATGAGTGAATAAATGTGCCTAAATAAATTCCTTTGTTCACGATTTTACTTTGAATTTAAAACATAATTTAGTTTTAGAATTTGTAACTGAACATATATACAAGCAACACACTAACACAGAGAAACATTCAGCGTACATGCTACTAACAGTGTGCGTAGAATTTACTGGACTACTACGATGTACTCTGGGTATTCACCTTTATTATCTTCTTTGTTGTCTCAACGAGTTGCACTTAAATTAGACAGAGAAACACTGAGAAAGACAGAGAAAAAAACTGAATCACATTTAATAAAAATTAAACTTGAATTGTATTACTTTTAATGACATTTCGAATATGACAAGTTCATTTACTATATTCGTTTAAACCTTTAATAGACAGAAAAACAAAAACAAAAACAAAATAATTTTTTGATTTTTAAAACAAAAAAACAAAATCACAAGTAGAAGGCATTGTTTGTAAATTTTTCGTACAATCAACAGCTTGGTTTTGAGGTCAAATTTCGTTTACTATACATGGTAGTAGAATTTAATTATTTTTTATCAGAGAAAAAAAAAACCCAAAACCAAAAATAGTTATTTTTTTATTTTTCAAACGAGGCTTGTTCAAAAAATATGGAAATGTGTGTGTATTTTTTCAATAATTACTTAGTCATTAACATCTATTTATTACCAATCAGATAAAACACTTGTGCCGCTGTTTTTTTTTGGCTCTTTAAGCAATGCAATCCTTATCTTATCGTTATCGTTGCAAATATCCGTACATTTATGAGTGCCTTTGGTTAGTGAAACAAAGAAAAGTCACATTCGTAGCAAATCTATGCATCATCCTAGAGAATAATGGGAGCGAGAAGCTACATTACCATGCGGCAAAATGCATGAATTTAACAATCAAATGATAGCAGTTGAATAATCTTTATAGGTGATCCAAGATCGTGCGACGAACAAAATCTAAATAAATTTAGATAATGTCATAATTTTGTTCTTTTCTGTGTTCTTCCTTTGCATTAATGATGTCTATTACAGTAGATCATGAATTCTTCCTGTGAGCGTTTTTCGCTAGTCTAGTGGGTAGTGTGCCAGTCTATTACTATGAGAATAGTGTTCTCTATCCCCAACACAACCTCTGGTATGTTAAATTACACTGCGCATAGGGTCATAGTTACTTAGCTCGTAATAACTAGATATAATTTGTAATTCTATTGTAATTAAAAAATAAATAAATGAACTCTCACTGTGAAATTTTGATATTCAATTGGGTGTAGTGTTAGGGAACATTTATTTGCACGGAATTAATGGCTATCAATTTTAAAAATTCGAAATCCATGATAATCGCTTTTTCAACTTCTATGGCGTTTGAGCCCAACTTGCTGAAATCAGGTTTAATACTTAAACTACAGGTTGAATGTAGCAATTTATACCACTAATTAAGCACTGTTATACCAATTACCCATTCGGTTAAGTAAAAAAGGCAATCATTAATTCGGTAGGTATCCAAAAAACGAAACGATTTCATCTAAGACCGATAAACTTCAGTCGGAAAAAGTTATTTGACAGAAATTTATTCACAACAGACACCTGTACTATTAATAAACAGATCAGATTTACATGAACAGAATTAGACACTGTCACGATAAATATTCTAGGTCTTACAGCCTTTACCATAAATTTAATAAACTCCAAAAAATATGAGTGATTATTTATGCATTACGGATTAGTATTGTTATTGCTTTTTTATATTGCTTTTGTTAATTTAATTAGAGCAGTCATGTCATTTATTTAGCGGCACAATATCATGATTAACATTAATTTAAGTTTAACGAAATGCCAGTGAGGTTTTTTTCTTTTGTTTTAATTTAATAAATTTTAATGTGAAAAAGAAATTGAGATAATAATAATGCATACCTTTTATTGTTTCTTCAATATGAAGATCAATTTAAATAATGGAAGATTCAATTGTTGCTGTATTGATGGATTTGTTTTTAATTTTTTGTTTTCTCTTTTATAGTTTCTTATGATCACTGTATATATGTTTTAATAATTATTTTTGATTATTGTATTGTATATATATTTTGCTATATTTTAAGTTCTTTTCGTTATTATTGTATTTGTTTGTTGTTGTTGTTTGATCTTTTCTGTTATTTATATTCAATTTAATAAATTATTTACAAAACGACTTTTGGAAATACGCTGAAGTTCCAGTTCGAAGCACGAGCATTTAATAACTGAGAACATTTTTACTGACACAATGCTCTCATTGCTGTTGTTCCCGTTTGTCACTCACTACACAACGTCGTCATCATCGTTGTCACTAGTGTATGTGTGAGTGTGTATGTGTGTGTGTTTGTAAGTAGACGATGTTTTTGGAAAGACAACTGAAAATTGTTTTAAATTTTTTTTGCTTAATTACCTATAAAAAATAAAAACAAATTTGTCTAATGAATATTCAGTACAAATTAAAAAGAAAACCGAAAACAGAATAAAAAAAAATAATACAATATCAGATGAAATGAAGTAGTAACTGTTTTTATCACTTAATTTGCAATTGTTTTCTTTTTTGTGGAAATGACTATCAAGTTATTGTTTATTTTTAACATTTGTTTTGTTTTGTTTTTCTTTCATTTTAAACAAGATATTTTACTAACGATAACGATAACAAAAAAAAAATAGTATTTGTTTTCAGAAAACAAAACAAAAAAAAAGAAATATTACCTGAGTTGCCAACGAACAAAGGTAAGATAAGATTTAAAAAAGAAACTGTGCACTACCTCATACAACATTAGTTGTTAGTCATTGCACTACACTTAATTGATACCTGGACTGACTCTTTACATTTATTTCAGAACAACTTCAATTGGCCTTTACATTTTTCCAACCTTTGAGAGAAAGTATGAAATTGCTTAAAACACACACACACACACACACACAATATTCTGCATTAAAATCTCTAAAAATACTCTTACTAAATGGTTGTAAAAATTTCGTAACATATTAGTAAATAAATATTCATGTCGGTATGTTTATGCATAAAAACATTTTGTTTTACTTTTCTTTCTTTTCAATATAAAAATCAAGCACCACACAACACTTAAGCATACACACTAACAGTTTGAATATTTTGCTTGGCCAAACTCTACCAAGTGTCCACTCAAATTGTTGTTTTTGTTCGCGGTATTTTCTTGTTTACTCGTGAGGTTTTTAAATGTGACTGGGCTAAGATATTATGAAAATAAAAACAAATGTTGTTATTTTTATTTACTCATCTGTTTGGATACTCTCAATCTATTTTTCTCCCTCTCTCTCTCTCTCTTTTACTCTCAACTGTTCTATGCTTCAGTTAATAAAAGAGATTTAAAGTGGGGATTGCGTGCTTTAATAGACAACTGGATCTTGTTATATTTAATAAAAGAAACAACAAAAAACAATGAAGACAAGAAAATATAGAAATCTAGACAAACAACAACAAAATAAACAGAACAAAACTTTAAAGAGCCTACTATGATGGGTAAACAGCACTTTATTGATACACACAGCATTTGTAAAAATTCTAACTTAGCGGTCAAAAAGTCAACAAAAAATTTATTTAAATTATGCGCTAGTTATGGCCTAATGTACTGTTTCTGTTAGACAAGCCTATATAACAAATTCTACAATTTAAATTATTTCAAGCGAACGCGATTCACATTTAGTTAAAAACAAAAACTAAAACTTTAAAATCAATCTAACCTGTTTTAAGGCAAATTTAAATCTCTTTTTTACAAAGATATGTTTAACAGAATTATAAAAAATAAACCATAATTAACTTTAAAAGGCATACAAATATTGTAGGCAGGCCAAATTTGGCATATAAAATCCAAACTAATTTTCATATTGTTTGGAAAGAATTTTTTGTAGCTCTTAATTATAAAGTAAAATTTGTAGCTCACAAATAATAATTAAATTGAATTGGAAATGTAAATTTCTTTTATCACTATTGTTACGTTCCCAATTATAAAACATACCTCATTAAAAAATTTTCTAATTTTTATCCGTTACGTTTTCTTTATTGAGATTCCCGTTTCCAACAATTGGTTTTAAATGTCTGCAAGATCTTTTTTATTTAATTATTTATTTCATCACAATACACTTATTTCCCGTAATACGTAACTGCATTAACTAAAATCAATAAGAAGAATAATTTATAGCGTAGGGTATTATTGATGCACACGTAAAAACATCTTAGCACTGTAGCAATTCCACTTTCAACTACAACAATAACAACACTAACTAAAATTGTAAACAAAACAAAGGAAAGTGCACTGTCCAGTCACTTTGTTTATTGTCTGTTGTGTTTTGTTATACAACAGGAATTCCATCGTACATGAAAAATATAAACAAAGCTTTCCTCTTTGCTTTAATGCACACCCACCGTTTTGGTCAATAAACCCGCTCAGGATAAGGAAACGAAAAACAATGCAAAGTATGAAAACAATAAAAATCAGCCGTTATGTTGCCATAGCAAACAGGGTTGCCTAAAAGGGTAGTAACTGTTAAAATATTTCAAAAATCTAAAATGTAAATATTCATATTGAAATTATAAAGTACATAATTATATTTTCAATATATTGTTTCCAAAATATTGTAATCTTCAAGGAAATAGTTACGAGCATATTGTTCGGTAGATTAATATCAGCCAGACCTATAAGAAATACAATTTGATTGTATTTATTTTCTTTCTGCAATAAAGCATTTGAGCGTTTTTTTCTTGATAAAACGATTTGGTAATACTACTATCAGCACTGAACGTACTTTTTCCAAATTGGATTAACATTTGGTGCCTATTACTTCTTGCACTTTTTGCTTTTATATCTTACAGCAGCTAAATTGTTATAAATTTTAAGAAAAATTGTTTTTATTTATTTTAATAACATTAAGTCACTGTTAATTATTTACAGTTATTTTTATTAATATTTTATTTTTGTATTTAATATGGATGATACACAATCTGAAAGCAATACTCCAGTCGAAACCATGTCAGAAAGGCAAACGGAGAAGCGAAATCAGGCGGCAGAAGAAAAAGCCGGCTATTGTTATTGGTAAACAAATATTGAAAACACAACAGAATTAAGAAAATAATGAAACCACAAACAAACAAACTAACATTTAAAGCACAAAATATTTGTTATTAATCAAGTTTGTTTCTCTTTTTTTTTTCTTATAATTTTAGTGGCAAGGAACGTAATCTGAATATTGTAGAGTTGTTATGTGCCAATTGTACGCGTTGGTTCCACGAATCCTGCATTGGTTATCAACTTGGTAAACTGGTGCCCTTCATAACGAATTATGTTTTTGTATGTAAAAACTGTTCACCAAGCGGTCTAGAGAATTTCCGTCGTTCCCAAGCCAGTAAGTTTAATAGAACTGTCCAAATCTTTATTTGTGTATTTCTAAAAAAATTCTTTTAAATTTTTTAAGCCATACCTCAAATGTGCATCACAGCAATTGCCAATATGAGACAGAATTCCTTGAAAGAAGGCAAACCGAAAACTATTTTCAGCAAAGAAAAAGAAATTATACCATTTATTGAACAGTATTGGGAATCGATGACTACAATGCCCCGTAGGGTAACACAATCTTGGTATACAACGGTACAACGTTCCTTATTGAAAGACGTCCAAATAACATTTACCTACGAAGATCATCCCGAACACGGTGCAATGTTTGGCCTTGTGGCCACTGACTTAACACAAATAAAACCCAGCTATGAAACTATGGGTAAATTGGGCGCATTAAGACTGACAGAAGATGGTTATGCTCAAGGTGAGTTAGAATGTTATAGATTACCATTTAACAGGTAATCTTCATCTATAAGGCCAAATGGATTGCATTTAATAGGGATAGGACCAACAACACGTTCGCTAGAATACATTTAGAGGTTAAATATTAAATTAGTACTAATAATCCTTGAAAGTCGAAAGTTTATATAGAAACACATTTAAATTCTTTGTCCTTCAATTATAAAGAAGTATTTCTAAAGTTCAAATAAAAATATTTGAAGTATTCGTTTAAGAGTTTCTTGTACAATTGTACAATTCTCTTAAAAAATCATTCGTTCCAAAGCCCGTAACTCAGATAAAATTAATACACACAGCATGGATGGTGTGAGAAGCTAAGTCGTCATCCTGTCTAAAGGGTTGTAAAGATCAATTAATTTAGTTATATAAAACACTTCTACGGTTCGAATATGAAGCTATTACACAGAAACCAATTGACAACCAACATTTCAGTTACCGGATACTAACCGTAGTTTAGTGCCATTCCACTAATCTAATTGAATTAATTGGAACAGTTACCCGTACAATAAAACTGTGAAAAGAACGTGTATTTGTCTCAAATATTTTATAGGAGCTTTCTCTCTGCTAACACTTACTCTGACATTTTTGCATTCCCGAAAGTAATTTGTTCCGATATGGTGCAAGTAGTCCTCTAACTGTTATTAACTTTAGAGTGACCAGAAATATGAAACAGATTTTTTTTTTATTCAAATATCAATTTTTAAAATGTTCGTTCTGCAGTGATATTCCTGTATCTTGAGTAATATCGAACATATTTCGTTCTGGGATGATGGGATATTCTGCAGAGGCGCACTTTGCGTGATACTTTATTGACCTATGTGTATGCTCGGTGAAATTCATTCTGTCAATTCTGATCAATTGGAAGAGAACACGAGTCAACATAGATCTCTCAACTCCATGACTTGTAATAGAAAATGCAAATAGTAATAGAATTCTGAATTGATTACCGTATTATGCCTAAGTGGGAGTCAAAAGAAATTAATATATAATCATACCGGGAAACATTTTCAAGCTGTTAAAATATAACTGTTCTGTTATTGTTAGCATATCTGTTCATTATTTAAAATAAACATTACTTTAACGGCTTTTAAATATTCATATAAGAACTCTTATCGAAAACACAGAGAATATTCTCTGTACTATGTTCTCTTTATTGTTCCCTCCTCTCTTATCAGGAAAGTCTATTAATAAATTTAAAATAGCGTCATTGATTTTCTTGGTGTTTTTTTTTATTTATTCATCACAGATAAAAAATTCATTTATTTATGTTCTTACAAACACATGCATATACATACTTATTCATGCATATCTATCCAGAAATTTATTTTTGCAAAGAACTTCATAATAATTGATAAAAGAAAACATAAGAGAAAAAAGTGTCGTTGTGTCGTATCGTAGTATACTCTTTAAAGAATTTGTATTTTTCTCATACATATTTTTTTGTAAATGTAAAAACACTACAAATGCAAACGTCATTATCTGCTGCAGAGCCGTTACAGCATTTATTTATTTCTATATATGCACGATACGATGTTTGCTGGCACCGAACAACAGCAGTGTTTGTTTTTAGTTTTTCGTTTGTTTTTGTGTGTTTGTTTATATTATTTAGGCTTTATTGTTATGATTTTGTTGCTGGTTTTGCTGTTGCTACTGCGGCTTGCTGCTACTACTGTGTTTTTAGTTGTCGTCGTTTAAAACAAAAATATTGTTGTTTTTGATAGTGTAGAATTTCGCTGGCAAAAAAGTTTTTTTTTCTAGAGTTGAATATTTTAATGTGATTTTTTTTGTTTGCTTTTTTTACAAATTAGCAATTGTTTTATTGTTTGCCAATTTTATATTTGATGAAAACGAAAAACAAAACAAAATAATCAAAAACAAAAAAAAAAAAAAAGAAAACATCAAGAAGAGATATTTAGTTTAAAACAAAGTATTTCGACAATAATCGCTTTTGCAGCGTTTATCGTTGTTTTGTGGTCGTTTTATTTTATTAAATTTCAATTTATTACTGAGTGCCGTAGCGGTCTAGAATAAAAGGAGTGGTGCAAAGAGACAGAGAAAGAGAGCAAGAGAGTGAGGCAGAGTTAACGAGAAAGTGTGTTTTACAGGTTGGAAGGTGGTCAAGGTGTTATTAAAGATTCCATTCCACCAATTCCAATGTGACATACTATTGCTATATTGCCTTAGATTCCATCATCTGTAGTGGTGAAAAAAAAATAACAAAAATAAATATAAAATTTAATAGAAATTCCATAAAATTTGAATGTATGTATATGTTGGATAATGTGGCTCTATTAGATCATTTTCCATTTGTTTTGTAATAAAAAGGTACCTGATCCCCGAGAGAAACAAACAGAGAAAGTTAAAAATTCTTAAACATGGAAAGTGTGGTTACGCGTGATGAAGAACGTACGTAATAATAATATTTAATTAATACCTATTATAGATATTATTATTCTTTATTAATGAGTTATCAAGAAGTAAGAAAAAGAGGGGGGATTAATTGTTAAAAGGGGCTGGGGTGCATTTTTCTTTTTTATTTAATGGCTTTTTTTTTGCTTAATAGACTAGTGACACGTATTCATTTATATTTGACACCATTAATAAGCACATCAATATTTATTAAAAGGATTTATTTTCTATCATATCGTTTAATTTTCCTTTCAGCTTCTTTATCGAAAAATAATCGACAAAATAAACGTAAATTTCCCGGCACGGACTCGGGTCCTACGGGTAAAAAAGGCAGACCTAGTTCGGATATCACCGCCAATGTAAAACTGCCCGCACATGGCTATCCGTTGGAACATCCTTTTAACAAAGATGGCTATCGTTATATATTAGCCGAGCCGGATCCTCATGCTCCATTTCGGCAGGAGTTTGATGAGTCGTCCGATTGGGCTGGTAAACCCATACCCGGTTGGCTTTATCGTACGTTAGTGCCCAACAGTGTATTGCTGGCATTACATGATCGTGCGCCGCAATTGAAAATTTCAGAAGATCGTTTAGCTGTCACTGGTGAAAAAGGCTATTGCATGGTTAGAGCTACTCACTGTAAGACCTAAAGCGCAGCATTTTTTTCATAATAATTGCCTTTAATTAATATTCCTCTTTCTGTTTTTTAGCTGTTAATCGTGGTCGTTGGTATTTTGAAGTTACCATTGAAGAAATGCCCGAAGGCTCTGCCACTCGTTTGGGTTGGGGTCAAGAATATGGCAATCTCCAAGCTCCCTTAGGCTATGACAAATTTGGTTACTCTTGGCGTTCACGCAAAGGTACACGTTTTAGTGAAAGTCATGGCAAACATTACAGTGACGCTTATGTGGAGGGGGATACGCTGGGCTTCTTAATTGATTTACCCGAAGAGAAGGGCATTGATTATTTGCCTAATACTTTTAAAGACAGAGTAAGTTTTTTACAAATTTTCTAAAATTAAAAAAATATATGTCCGTGGCTCATTGTGCGAATAGCAAATAATATTTCATACTATTAAAAACAATTTGTGGGAAATTCCCTTAATCAGTAAATAATCTGTTGTGCAGTTTTTGTGTCATGTTTAACAAGTAATCAGCTGACAGTAATGCCAACTAATCGTATTTCAACAGATAATTTGGTTTTAATTTATGCTTTTAAGTTCACAGTGGGCCTGTGTATTTAAATCTACATATACTTATGTAGCAGTTATTAATTTCCTTTTTTTTATACAAAATTTATATAGAAGATCAAAAGAGCTGATAATCAATTTTAATTACTATGTGCGCTATTTTTTAGTCTAAAAAAAATAAGAATTAGTCACCTTTTAGGCGTTTAAAGATTGTTTTGCTTTTGAATTTTTAGAATTAGTTGGAGAGAGAGAAAACTGAACTGGAATGTATATAAAGTTAGATAAACTTGCTAAACTGACTTGTTCGTTATTTGAGATTGGGATACGTAGTGTCCGCCATATAGTCTATTTTGATTTTTCCAACTCACATCATATTTACGTGTGAGGTTAACACAATGAGTACAAATAAAAAACAAACAAACACGCAAAAAATCAAATAAGAAATACAACAGGCATGTGTATAAGATCATAAAGTTCAAATCAATGCTGAACTGATCTAAAAATGGGTTTAGAACACTAAAAAATGATAAATGAACACTAAAGTTTTTTGTTATTGTAACGTAGACTGCGGTAGACATTTCCAATATACTAATAAATATAGTTTCTCATCCCCCGATTTTCAACTGATCACCCAAGTCCTTAAGGAATAATTGAGTTTTCAATCTTCACTTAACCCTTAAGCTTATGTGTCATATTTTTCATTCGAATTAAATATTAAAATTAAAATTAGTACAATACAAATCTATGGAATGAAAGAATTAAAAAGATATTCTTCTCCTCCTTAAGGAGCAATAACATTAATGTAAAATGCAAAAAAATTAAGGCTATTAAGAGGCGTTGTTTGTGCATTAGAGAATTAATTTAGTTTGCAAATTGTATTCTTGAAAACCAACGATATTCTAATAATATTTTCCACGTCCGAAATATTTTAATTCCTTACATTATTACCTTGTTTTTTACAGCCTTTAGTTAAATTTAAATCACATCTCTACTATGAGGACAAGGATAAAATCCAAGAAACTTTAAAAAATTTACGTATAGCAAACGGCAGTAAAATTGAATTTTTTAAAAATGGACAATCTCAGGGTGTGGCATTTACTGATATATTTGCCGGTTCATATTATCCAACAATATCAATACACAAAAGTGCCACAGTCAGTGTTAATTTTGGACCAACATTCAAATATCCAGATATTGTAACAAACTATAAAGCAAAAGGGGTAATTTTTTTCTTTTTATATCAATTGAACGTTTTTTCTAATAAATTCAATACAAATTTTTGTTTTACAGATGTTTGACAGAGTTGAAGAGCTGATATGTGAACAATCCTTATCAGATTTATTATATTTAACCGAAAATGAGGGTAGATTACGTTTGGATAATTTTAATATATAAACAAAATAAAATAAGAAGATACTAAAACACAAATCAAAAAAGCCTTTATTTTTAATTACATTTAAATATAAAAATAGTATTTATTAATATTGGTTTTTCATTTGTTACAATCTTATTATAATCAGGATAAATTAATTTCTTAAGGATTTTCTTTATCCTTTAACTGGTTATTTGAAAACATGAAACTTTGAGGCACTATATGGTAAATATAAAGCATTAAATGTTGTTGTACGTGGATATTGTACAGCTGCCGATATTGATCTGCCCGAAGTAGTTGTGTTTGAAGTTGTATTAGTTTGTGTAGAAGCATTTGTTGCAAAACTACTTGGTAGAAATGAACGTTTCATATTGGAATTAACATGACTAAAGCTATTAATATTTGTTCTCAGCAAATTATTGGTCCTTAAACTGCCCGACGAAGGTGTTGTTTGTTGTGAAGTACCCACATCACTGTTCGTAGATGATATCGTAGGTTGTTGTACTACTAATTGCCTGCTGGGTATAGAGGGCAATATTATAGAATTGCGATTATTGAAAAATCTATTGGCAGCCAAAGGCACATGCCATGCCGAACGATGTCCATCGCGAAAACGTGTTCTTGATTTCTGTTCTTGAGCCACAGCTGCCGATTTAGCCTGTTGTATTTGTGTTAGCTGAACAAAGCTTAAGTGCTTGTTTTGCGCTAGACTACGAAATTTTCTTGTACTATCCAATACATTCAAAATGGGTGGCATGCGAAAACGATTAGTTGTGGCATTTGCTTTAGGAACTTGTTGTACAGGTGTAGGTGGAGTACGCAAAGAATATGACGATGATGAACTGGCACATTTGCGTTTATTTATTAATCTTCGATTCGTATCACGCTCGTTCAATTTTAAAGGCACTGATTCCAAAGTAAAATTGTCCATCAATTCACACAAGTTGTTGTCATCTTGCTTGTAAGTTTTTCTATTGTTAGGCGTGGGTGTAAGCGAATTTTCTTCACGGTCTCTAGTCAAAGTAATTTTTTCATTTCCTAATTCATCGTCTTCTTCTTCGGAGGGTAGATCCAAACTGGGTAAAGTTTCAATATCCAAGGAATCTGAACTTAAGGCCTTCATTTTGTATTGGTTTTTATTAAGCAAACGTGGAAATTTCTTTTGCCAGTCTAAGATTTCTTTACGCAAATCTTCCTCAACATCAGTTAAAGGTTCAATGCCGCTTAACATTTTCTCCACTTTTTCCCATTCGTTTTTATTAATTTTTATGGCATCGTCTGCCCAAGGTATGGAACCAATTGAACTTCTATCAAGGCTACTTGAGGTATAAGGCACTTCCTGTATATAACCTTGATTATCGAAATCTTCATCGTCCTCTTCTACATTAGCAAAGAGGTCATCGTCTTCAAAACTAGTGGATTCCAAGACTTTGGGCTTCATATAGAACCCCAGACTAGAGGTCATAATGACAAACGTTTATTAACAATTTTTTTCCGCTACAGTTTAATTAATTATCGTAATTTCTTTCATTAAATTAAATACAAAAGCAGCACGAAGAATCCTTTTTGTTTTGATTGTTATTTCAAGTAGAGAACCAAGAGAATACAAGAATCCTCTCTTTCTTTTCAATATCCTTGCACGGTAGTATGTGTTGGCCTTATTAGAGAGTGCTACTGCTTACTACTTTTTAATACAACTCTATGTGGACATACATATATATATATGACGCAAATCTGACAGCTGTCTTTAGAGAATTATTTATTAGACATTTTTCAGCTAGCACAGGGTAATATCAGCCAGAGAGGCCTTTCATTTTTATCTCACGCATATTAGTTATTTGGTGGTTTTAAAAACTAGTCAAATATTATTGATAATAATGTGCTGCTTTTAATTAAATAATATCAATAATAACAATAATAATAATAATTAAGTTTGTAAATAAATTAAAAATATTTACAAATATGTGGCATGAAGCCCGCAAACAAGAACGCCGCATACGCGGTCTCATTGTTGACTATAGACGCAGGGCCGAACGTCGTCAAGATTTTTATGAAAAAATTGCAAGTATTCTTATATTGTTGTTTTATAATGAATAATTAAATAAAACATAAAATTTTTGTGTATTTTATTAATAGCAAGCTGATCCCACACAGTTTATACAAGTGCACGGCAGACGTTGTAAAATACATTTGGATCCAGCAGTGGCTGCTGCCGGTGATGGAGCTGCAATCATGCAAGTGATATTGAATTTAAGAATATTCCACTAGTTTATTACTATTAACTGTTATAATCCTTAAAATGGGTAAACGCGTGTCCTATTTGCGACAATAACCTTTCGGCCGAAGATCAAAGAACACAATTGAATTGACTTATGATAGCATGGAGAGAGAGGGTTCAACATCGTAGAAAGGCTTTAAATTTAATTCGAGCTTGAAATGAATTTCTAATTTTTTTAAAATTTGTTGGGAAGGCTTCAAAATTTCGTGATTATCCTATACTAAGAGCCTTGTGTGTGTTTAAAGGCCCTTCTATGTAATTTGCTTTGAAAAAACTAGTGACTTTGAATGGAAAAGTAATATTTTCAAGAGCTTTGTAATCGTTTAATTAAATGCAAATACGATTGATAATGGCATGTTATGGAGAGTTCAATATATATTCATACAGTCTCGAGATAAGCTCAAGTACAATTTCACAAGTTATCTTAAGCTTGGCAATGGTCAGTCTTTATTTATCAAAACTGAAATGTTCGTAGACATTGTATTTAAAAGCCGCGATATATAATTTATGAAACAAATTCTGGAGTCGTTTCTCTCAATGTAACATAATTCAAGCGTTTTAACAGTGGAACCACTATCAATTTTATAAAAACTTTTTCGATTTTATGGATATTCGAAAAGTGTAGGAAGCAAATGAACCACAGTTTATGAATTTTATTTGAAATTTTTGGCGAAGTGCTACACAAAACTTGCTTATTTTAGACATAAAATGGGTTTTTTTAGGATAAATTCAAAAATAGTTAAGACAAATAGAGAATAAATAGCTTTATTAGGTCTGAAGCAAAACTATGATCCCTTTGTGTTGTAAGCATGAAACCTAGTGAAAGAATAAACTTTAAGAAAAATATTATTGGGTAACAATGGTGTTCCACCACATCGAGTACCACGCAGCATCAATAGCGCATAATCTAACTGAGTTTTAAGATAGGCCTAAACTACTAGGACTAGGTTTCCATCATTGCTTCCGTAATTTATTAAACACTCTTAAGTAACATTACAAGGTATCGCTACTTCATTAAGGTATGTCATGCATTCCTTGCATAAGCGTTGTGTAAACACAACAGTAACCAGTTTTGTCTTTATAAATGATAACAGCATTGTTCTATAATTTCAATTAATAAAAAATTATATTATATTCGTAGTATTCTTCATATAAATTCAATATAAAAATCTGTGGAAGGCATCTAAAGTTTACTGCACTTTTAAAACGTTTAAACACGGCTGCATCATTCATTGCCTGTCGCCATGTGAATTAAAACTCGTTTAATATACAATGAACAGTATTTCTTTGTATCTAAATGCACCCCATTACATAAATAGAAATAATTGCGTTTCTATTTTCTAGAAGACTGGTTTCTATTTAACAGTTTCCGTTGAATGACAGTTTTCTCCTTGTCCTGCATTACAATGATTTTTAATTTGCCTAAAGGAAATTATTTTACGCAATAACAACTCGTTTTAAACCAGTTCTCTTTGATAGAATTGTATTTTAATAACGAAAGTCTTTTCAGGCATTCCCTAATTCTTACAAAAGACTTCCTTTCATAGTTTTAAACAATGAATTCTTATGCATTTCTTTTTAGATTTGTTTTCGAACTCGTATATTTACTTTTGAATGCAATTTATTACACACAAGTTTTGTAATAACATAAAAATTCCTTGAGAAAATTAATTTCTTTCTTTTAAACTTTTGCCTGTAACATCTCGCGGAAGTTTTATCAAAACTTTAATAAAATCTGATGCTCTTTGCAAAAGGAAATGCGTCCTTTCGGTTTTATTAGAACTCCTCAAACAAATCCATCGAATCTCATAATTTTCACAAAATCCTGATGACTCTTTATTTTAATCAATTGGTATTTTCTTTCCATTTGAATAATAGCGTACCTTGGCAAGGCCAACATGACAACCTAATCGATCGTTTCGATGTTCGAGCTCATCTCGACTATATCCCTCCCCTACCGAAGAGCTCTGATGCTGATATGGATGTGTCGCAGGAGGAGCGCCAGTGTAACTACGAACGTTATAGAATCTTAGCACAAAATGACTTTTTAAATATTTCCGAAGAGAAATTTTTACATCAGTTGTACTTGGAAGAACAGTTTGGAGCTAATGCACCGCTAGAGGGTCAAAGTACTCAGGGTAAAAAGAAATTCCAAAAATCAGGTGCAGCCATAGGCTACTCTTATGATGATTCGACGGAAAATCTTTTAGATACTCAACAGCCTTTTGCGCATTTAAAACATGCAACCGTCACCGGAGGTGTAAGCGGTGGCGGCCTGACTAGTGCAGGAGCGTCGACCACGTCAAAAAAGACTGAAAATGAATCGGAATCCGAATCAGATTCCGATATAGATATGGACGTTTCAATTGAAGTATCGAAATTGGATACAAATCAAGCACACGAATTAAATGCCTGTGGCCGTCATTATGGCATGTTAAGTAATGACTTCTATTCGTATCTAACCAAAGATGCTGATGAAGCAGATGCTTTGCGTTTGGCCCGTGAAGAAGAACGTGAAAAGATTTTATTGGGCGGACGGAAGTCAAGAAGAGAACGCCGTGCCCAAAAAGAACGACGTATTGCAAAACGGCCCTTTAGTCCGCCTAGCTATGCGGCAAAAGAAGATAAACAGGGGAAAGATGAAGAAACGGATTCAAGGTCACCATCCCCTTCTGATACTACAGAAAAAATCACATACATTACATCATTTGGCGGAGAAGATGAACTACAGCCACATTCCAAAATCACCATTACTTTGGGTAAGGGTGCCTCTACATTGGGTGAGGCATGTTTGGGTGCCAGTACTTCAGCTGCTTCGGGCCAGGCATCGTATGCACAAAAAGTTAAGGAGAATTTGGAAAAACTTAAACAATTAAATGCATCCTCTAAGAAAAGAGACTCACGCAGTCGCAGTAGATCGCGCAGTAGATCGCGTAGCAGGACACGTAGGCGTTCGCGCAGATCTCCCCGCAGAACAAGATCAAGAAGTGCTTCGTATAAAAGACATCGCAAAACCGATAAAAGGTCTACTTCTCGTTCACGTTCAAGATCCGTCAACAGATTACGCAGTTTCTATCCACGTAGACATAAACGTTCCAGGTCAAGATCGCTTTCAAGATCACATTCAAAATCAAGAACCCGGCGTAAGCGTTACAATTCTTCTTCGTCTTCGACCAACAGAAGCTCTGTATCTCCCAAGCGCACAAATTACAAGTCAAGCAGAAGGTTTAAACACAGTCCAAAAACACTTACTTCTTCTACCCGGCATAGGTCACGCAGTTCCTCCCAGTCAAACATTAAACGTGGCAAAGCAAGTGAGCTGAAAGAAAAGTCCAAATCACCTTCAAAAATAGCAGACGATACAGCTCTCAAGCAAAAAGAAAAAAATTCGTCCCCTACTACAGCCTCAACATCACCGCTAGGTACAGGCTTGATAGTTCCTCCGTCAACTATTCCAGCAGAAGGTAGTGCTGAGAAACAATCATTACCCGTCATGAATGTGATAGAACCTCCTCCTCCGCCGCTTAAAAGATACTATGGCCGTAAAAAGGATGAATACTCTTCTTCGGAGGATAATACCGAAAGCGATGATGAAGATGATGACGATAATTCATCACAGGCTCCTGCTAAGACAAGGGAAAATTTAGATACCCAAGAAGCTATGGATATGGATACTACGTAAGTGTAAAGTTGACCCCCTTTACGTAAAGAGTTTTGATTATAATGTTTCGGAAGCTGACAAAGCAATAAATTTTGAATATTTTTCCATTTGTTTACAGCTCGGAAAAGTCGAATCCTTTACCCTCAAGTTCAGCAACGTACAAACAAACGCAACAAACAGGCAAATATGGCACCATCGCGTCTATTAGTAATGCTCCCGAAATCAAAGTCAGTAAGAACCAACAAATAAATTCAATGCTTCACACAACCAAATATATGGGGACCACAACCTGTCTACTAAAATTAACGATTCAAAATCCCCCTGAAATCTATTTACTTTGACAAATTCACTGACAAATTGTTTGAACTTACATGACCGTTTAGGCATTCATTTTGTTTTTTGTCATACAACGAATCGAATTTTGAAGACCGATTTACTTTTGATTAACGAACCGGACAGTAGGCATTCTGTAAAGTGATGGGACTTGTTTGTTAATTATTTAAAGTGACTTCTTACAGGGCTCTTCTGGCAGTGCCAGTGTTGGCATGGGTCTAACTGCAGGCGGTGGCAGCGGCAGCAGCTCAAGTGGACGTTTAAACTTACGTGAACGTCTTAAAAGGAAAATGCAGAATTTGCTTAATAAGCAATGTAAGCAAGTGTACCGTGTGGCACCAATTAAGCCTTGAAAATTTGCCTCAAGATTCTCAAAGATATTAAAAAAACACTTTCTTGTTTTACTTACAGATAAGGCAGATAAAAAAGCTGAAATTGAGAAAACCGAGCGGGAACGTCAATTACAACAGGAAAGAGAAGAGGAAATGCGTGAACTGTCAATTAAATTACGGCGAAGGTAAATACCATTGGCATTGGTTTAATGTAATCAAAGAGAGTAAAAGTATAATTAAAAAATGCTTTAATTATAGGCAAAGGGAACTGCGCCATCGTTATGGCTCACAGAATAGCAAAGAGTCGGATAGCGATACATCGCAAACGACAGCGGCTGATACAAAAATAAAACGTAGCAAATCTCGTAGCAGTGAACGTTCGAGTGTTAAATCATCTAGACGACGTAGTGCTGAACGTAAACATAAATCACCCGCCAAGCAATTGCCTAGTCGAGAACGCAAACGTTCACCGAGTCATTCCAGCAGACATCCAAGATCACGTTCGCAATCTCGTAACAGAAGAAGTCACTCACGACGGCGCAGACGTAGTGTTTCACGTCCCCGACGTCATCGGGAATCAAGCTATGACCGATCATCGCGCTATAATACTGAACGCTCACGTTATGATGATCGCCACAGACGTTCATTGTCCAGGAACGAACGTGAACGTGATCGTGACAGAGACCGTGATCGCGACCGCGAACGTGAGCGTGAACGTGAACGGGAAAGGGAACGAGATCGCGAACGTGATCGCGATAGGGATCGTATGCGTACTAAGGATAGGGATCGCGATCGTGATACTGATAGACAAAGATATTGGGGTCATGATCGTTATCGTTCCGATCGTGGTGGCGGCGATGGACGTGAACGCTTTGACAGAGATAGACATCACCGAGAACATCGTGGTGGTGAAGGATCACAACAACAATCAGTTGCAAGTACTACTACCTCCTTAACATCGACCTCTGCCAGTACTACCGCAAGTCGAAGTCGTGTTGTTATTTCAGCTCCTCCAAAACTGAAGAAACTGGTCGACTATTAACTCTGAAATGATATTTTTTTCCCCCACACACCTAATTTTATTATTAATTTTTTTATTTTTCACTTTTTCACTTTTTGCTTTAAGTTTTAAGAACATTTTCGTACGAAAATTAAAAAACAAAAAGAATATTTGTTGAATTTTAAATAGCAGTGTTAACAAAATGAATTATGGAAAATAATAAAAAACGTTTTTTTTTTCTTAAAACACTTGGTTTTGGTCCATTTTTTCCATTTGTTTGTATTCCACAGCGTGTACATGCTGATTACGCTACAGCATTCCATTCAATTTAAAGGCAAGGTAATGTACACACTTAGAAAGTTTAATTTAACAGTAATTTTAAATAATCATTGTCGATAATACAGTTGGATTGGTTACTAAAATTAACCAAATATGTTGTCATCCACAGAGTTGCTTTTATTCGGTACTAAATTTAATGAATTGTAAAGGTTAAATTGAACAGCACTGTAATTAAGCAACAACAAATATAAATAAAACCAGACAAAAATAATGATAAAAATTAGTCGTTTAATAATACCGAAACGTAAGTTAAAATGAGTTATAAATTGATTAATTTTTAAATAAAACTTTTTATAATTTTAAGCTGGCAGCATACAAATACAAAATAAACTGACATCGATGGCAACAGAAACAAGTGGACCGGTTGCACAAGCCATTACGGCAGCACTTTCGGAAAATTTTCAGCCAGTTCATCTGGAGGTCATAAATGAATCGTATATGCACAATGTACCCAAAGGAGCAGAAACACATTTTAAGGTTTTGGTAGTCTCCGAAAAGTTTGACGAATTGCCGCTGATAAAGGTAAAACAAAGTTTTCTTATGTGTGTGTGTGGTGGATCTTATTATGATTTTTGTTTACAGCGACATCGTTTAGTAAATCAGGTGGTTAAAGAAAAGTTAGCTGATCTGTTTCCTCATGCTTTATCCATCGATGCTAAGACACCAAAGCAATGGGAGCCCACCTACAATGTGGAGCCTAGTCCCAATTGCAGAGGAGGCTTTGGTAAATAAACTAAAAATATAACGACTTATTGTACCCTTTAACCTACCATAAGCTTAGATAGCTTTATTAAATTATTTCTTACATATAAAATAAATGTAACAATGTAACAAAATAGCTGTGGTTATTATTAAATATAGAAATTGTTGTTGTAAATAAAAATCTAAAAGGATGATGATGATGACTAGCAACTTTAAAATCAAAGCCAACTTCTTGTTGTGAACTCCTGTAATGTTTTCAATACAATTTTAAATCGATTTTAAATTAAAGAATTAAAATTGATACGAAAATAATACAGAAATCCTTACAATTTTAATTTTGAAATCAATTGCTAGTTATCATTACCCCACTTAAATGTATATTTTTTGTTTTGTTTAAATCTCTAATTAAAAGGCAGTTTTTCTACACTTTGTCGTGCTGATAGTATGACATCGTTTATACCCACACCATCATACGCTGAACCACATACAGATAAAGGCAATTTGTAACGTTGTATATAACGTCTGATATCCTCCACTCTCTGTTTATGACCCACATTGTATTGTGGTATACATTTCTTCAGAATATGTACTCTAGTGGTTTTGGGCTCCTGTTGTATACCCAAAATGCGTTGCACTTCATTCAAAGCAATGTCTAGTAATTCTTTTTTTGTAGGATTTTTACCAAAATACTCTTCAAACCATTTGCCACCCATCATTACTGTCAATACGGTATTATCCTCCATATCGAAACAGCAGCTATCGAATATAACACCTAAAATAGGCCTTCTTTCCTTAGGCGGTACCAAGAAACCAAATGCTTGCTGTTTAAGTACATCGCTGGTATTATATTGCAAATTTACCACTCCCACATCCACATAAGGTATGGCTAAAAGTTGTCCAGCTAAACCCGGATGCTGGTTCTTAACACAGGTCGCCAATTTATAACTAGGTATTGAGCTGATAACATGTTGGGTGGCTATTTCTTGATCTTTTATGTTTAAACGGGCACCAGAGCCAGTAAATATCATATCCGTGCACTCTGAACTAAGGTTGATTTCAACATCATGCGTTTTTAAATAATCGCTCATACGTCTGGGCAAGTTTTCCAAACCATTGTCCACGCTATACATGCTCCATTTTTTCCTTTTAGCTTGAGTGTATAGCATGGGTTCGCTATCAGCAAATAGACCCGGCGTATTTTTAGCTGCTTTATCTTTATTAAGTGTCTTCATAAGAATGCCTTTAACTACACCACCGTATTGTTGTTCTGTTTCAAATAGATCGTTCATTAAAAAACGCACACTTATCTCCTTAGCATCTCCCGCACAAATACCACATATCATGGGGCTAATGGCATAGTCAGCAATTTCACTGCCAAACCTGCGAAGAGCAAAATTATAAATGGATTCATCGCCGTATTTGATTTTCTTTGCTCCTGCTTTCAAGTCATTCCACAAAGCCATCACTAAAGGTTGACTAAATGGTGGTTTAGTAAGTAAAGCTGCCAATAAACTATTGGGCAAAGTGCACAATTTTCCCTTGGCATATATCATACGATTCTTGGCAGCTGCATGTGACGATTTTATGCCTGTTATAGGCAATTCCAATTCTTGTATCAGTTCGAGGGTATTGGCACCTGGTATACCTCTAGGCCTTATAGTTCTTGGCCCAGCTTCAAAGAGAAAACCTTTATCTTTATGCTTTTCTGTGCGTATCCAACCACCAACACGATTAGATGCCTCAAATATTGCTGTGGGTTGACCAAATTTCTTCAGCAAATAATAGCCGGCTGATAGGCCGCTTAAACCTCCTCCTAAAACAATAGGCATCGTCAGGATAGTTTTATAAAATCTGGTTAAATTTTTATTTTTAATTTGTTTAAACACACGCCAGCAAATATTTTTTTTATTAATTTTTCCAGCAACTCAAAAACTAAAACAGAAAATCGAAAACAAAAACAAAAACAAATCAAAGATATTAAAATTGAAGTTTTCTAACTGACAGCAATTTGTTTTGTTTTGTTCTTGATAACGGCAGGTTGACATTTGTAAACAACTTTTTTGTTTTGAACAACACAGCTGAGATACAGCCAAGGAAAAATGTTTGTAAAAAGAAAATAAATCAATGTAACAGCGAAATATTTGTTTCGATAGCAATTACAAGAAAGAAGGAAAGAAAGAAGGTAAAATAAAGGAAAATCGTGAGAAACAGAGTCATCTTACAAGTCAGCTAATGCTAGAGATGAAGTTCTCAAAGTCAGAAAATCTAGCAGAGCTAACTCACCAAGCTTATTGAATAAACCATGGACAATAATCTTGAATCTTTCGCTTCTGAGTACCATTGCAGAAACACAGTATGTGTTCAATAGTCTAGCACTCCTATCATAAATCTTTCAAAGAGAAGGGGTGCTCCTGTCCAATATACAAATTTTTCTCTCAAGGGGCAATGTCCTATTTGAAAACCTGCAGATTCGCAATATACCCATTTTCACCACATTCCGTCTGATTACCTGATCGATTAGATTCTTCTGCACAATACAATGTAAAGGAACCTCGAATACAATGCAAATGTACCACAAATACAATGAGAAACTTAACAGTAAGTTCAAAATTTCTTGACGGCCATCTTATTCTGCCGACGCCAGTTATTTCGAGATAAGCTCGATGGCCTTGTTAATCGCAAATAATACTGTACAGAATGCTTCTCATCATGACGCCAATAGGACAGTTTTATGCCATCTTCGAAATGAACCCCCGTCCTACTGCCATACCTCCATCTTTGAGCCATCCGTTAAGAGTGCATGATATTTGCCGATCTCATATTCATATTAATGCAGAATAAACTTGCTCCGATTGATTTGGGAAACAATAATTGAATTGAAAAACTCGTAGATTGCCTATGTCTTTAATTGTTAAAACAGGCTTTAGTAAAAATTTCGTTAAAAATCATAATTATGTTGGGTTTGGTTGTAAAGTTGTATTGGCAACACTAATAGCAGACAGATTTTGTTGCGCCTTAAAGTAGACATAATTCTTTATATATTTTTTATTAAGCATTACACATTAATACACACCACATGCGTGATGTGAGAAGCTAGATTCTAATTCTTACTGAAGGGTTGTAATGATCAATTAAGTAAGTAAGTGAGAATCTGTACATTCGCTTTGAAGAGATCACTATGCCAAGTCAGAAGGTCAGTTGCTTTTGAATAGTTTGCTAAAGTGAGTGAGTTATCTCAAACCCATTTGGAACTCAGTTCTATTTCCAGTTTCCCTGGAGTATACTCTTCTGAATTTCTCCTTCCTCTTCACAGTGAGGTTCTGGTTGCACAGGTTTCTAATAGGTGTTCCAATAATTCATTTTTACAGTATTTTCATATTGATCTTGAGGTGAACCAGCTGGCTATTACCTAACCTCAGATAATTCCTAGAGAGATAAAATCTCTTTCCATTTTAATAAGTCCACCTGCTTTGAACCTTTGCTTTTTTATAACGATTTTAAATTTCTATCAAATCAATGAAAAGTCAAAAACAAAGAAATGAAAGGAAATACGGCATAATTTATTGTGATTTAAATATTTAAGGAGACAACAACAACAACATGGACAACCATAACAAAATAAAGAGAAATCCTTTTTATCAACATTGGTGAAAATTCTAATTGAAAACATGACAGGATGCCAACATTTATTCATTCATCTTCACAGTATCATTCCGCAGGAGGATTATAGGACACACAGTCACAAACAAAATGTTCTCATCATTCTAAATGTTTAACTAGAGATAGCGAGAGCGGTTGAGGTGGTGGCAGTGAGACACCGAGACGTCTAAATAATGTAAAGCAAAATAAAAGAAAATTAGCTAAATACCGGAAATAAAATCTATAAAATAAAAGGAAACAGTTCTCTGAGTGAGTGTATGTGATATTTAGCGTGTTTGTTATTATCTTTGTTGTTAAAATAATAAAACAGAAACAACAACAAAACAGGAAAAATATCATGGCTAATAAAAACCAATACACATACACACCTGCACATACACTTATTTATAGGTATTTACAGGTTCTTAGTAGTCTGTGCCATAAAACATTCCTTCATTGTTATGACAAAAGAGAAACCAAAACAATAAATAAAATGAAAAATGTAACGGTTTAACATGTAAATAACACGCACACAGTCTCTTTATCAAAATCATCATTGTTATCATAAACACCAGCAGTTTGCTAGAATATTACGAGAAAATAGAGAATTCGAAACAAATGTTGAAAAAAGAGAGATTGAGAAAGAGAGAAAGAGAGAGAGCGAAATTGTGAACTTAAATTACAGTTTAAAATATCTAAATATGCCCAAAATACCCGGACTTATACTTTTTGAATATTGTTTTTAATAAACTAAATAATTTTAAAAAGAAAAGTCTTTCCTTTTGTTTATAAGAATGCGTTCTGATTATTTTTTTATCGTCATAGAATCTGCATTCTGAACAAATGCAATTTGAGCCTGAAGAGTGGTTATGAACCTCAGTGCATTACTTGATAGTTTGATACATGACTTAAACCTCCATTTTTTGAAATTTATTCACATAAGTTTTGATTGCCTTAAATCCATTTGGTTTGAGGAGAATTTTTATCTTGTTGTGTAGAGCATAACTTTTCAAAAAATTTTATTCCTAGTCTAAAGGATGGTTCTGGCCCCATCAGGGGCGGAGAAGCTATGCAGGTGAAATTCTCCTTGTTTTTCTTACTCAACTAATTCAGTTTTCCCAGATGGTGCCATACTATCATTGATCAATTTATAACAGACTTGTCTACCCGGTATGCCTAACAATAGTTTCCAAAGTTCTGATCTTTGCTGCCATATGCAACGGACATAAATCCCACAGAAATTTCAGCACCTCTGTAGGACAAGATTTCATTGTCCAGCTATGACAAAAATTGTCAATAATTGTACAATTGTAGCGAAGAACAATAAAAAAAAAAATAAAAAAGGAAAAAATAGTATTTAAAAAGGCTTCTAGTATGAGTAATAAATCTTCCTATTCCTATTTTCATAATCTATTTATATTTTCATAATCTCAAAACAATACAAAAACGATAAGAAAATATTAAGAATTCTTATGACATAAATTTTTGTAATTAAATTCCATATGGCAAGCCTGTTTTCAACGCAAAGGAAGGATGAAATTATACCAACAAAAATAACGGATCCAAAATTTAACTAAAAACGAAAACAATAACAATTCTATTGATCGGTAAATGCATATAGAAACAGAATTCAAAGAACAGTATTTCTGTGCTCTTAAGCTTTTTTTAAACACGTACACAACCATACGAAAACAACATGCCTGTGTAAAAAACACAAAGAGATAGAAAACGAGATAGAGAGAGATGGAAGAGAGAGAGAGAGAAATGAATGACAGCGAATGGGAAAAATTAAAATATAAAGGAAAATGAACCCCAACAGTTTTATGGACTTGGAGAAACTGTGTTCAGGAAATGTTTTAACTGCTGTCGTGGAAGGTTCGTGAATTAAGAGAAAAAATAACGGTCGCGTGTCGTTGCAGTGTTGTTTTGTGTAAAACTAGAATATTGTGTATAAAAAAAAAGAAAAATTACATATACATACAGAAAATAAGTGAAAAATTTTCAATTTCAAGCGAAAAAAAAGGATAACAAGGAAATTTAATTGAAAATAAATGTTAAATAAACGTTTTTTATTTGTAAACCACGTTGTAGAAAGTAAATATTCTATAAATAAAACCCAAAAAGAAAATGCTATTAAAGCCAAAGGACTATTAAGAAAATTTTCATACTTATACATACAAGAAAAAAAAGCAATAAAGCGAATGTATATGTAAAGTTAAAAAGTTAACAAAATTAATTTTTATTAATTAAAATTAATAAAAAAATAATATAAAAAGGATACTGAAATTAGTATTTGAATTATATAAAATACGTTTGAAAAACCAAAAAAAGAAAAAAAAACGAGAAAAAAATATTTATTTACCAAGAAAAATTTAATCGGGTCTTAAGTTTCTATACTTTAGAAATTCTATATGTATGTACCAATAAAATGGGGAAAAATACGAAGAGCTTTCCTTATACACAAACTCGTATTGGTATGGTTTTGTAAGCAAACGCATACACACGCACTTGTATTTAGGCTGGCTCTCTTATATTTACACAAACTACTATACACAGTTTGAAAACACATGTACTGTTTCACATAGTCTTCTTCTTTATTTCTGTGTGTGTTTTTTTGCTTTGCTTTGCTTAACAAGCAACGAAATATAGGTGAACCAACAACAACAACAACAATAATAATAACAACAATATTAGTGGCAGTGGTTTATAAACAGCAAAAATTCCAACAACTCCCACCTTCTTCGTGCTATTTCATTGAACCCGATTTATATCGTATAGAAAGAAGAGCTCGAGTGTAACACAATGTTAGCAACACTACAAGCACCAGAGACAATAAAATAACAACACATTCAAATTTCATGTTAAATTTGTCTCTCTATCTATCACTCTCTCCCACTCTCTCGTTCTTCTTTTATTTATTCCTTAAGCAAGGTGGAGTGGTTATTATTTTTATTACAATACTTTAATTATTTTTCTTTTTCATTTGCTTTCATACAACAATAACAATAATTCTTCTTCAAGAGTATAACAGTTATAAAACGAGTTACAATTTGATTTTGATGCCCTCACTCTGCTCTTTTATATTCTTTTTTTTCTCTGGGCCGAGAGTAATTGCTTTGGTTCATTTCTTTCTTTTTTAGGTCAATTGATGTCGAACAATTTGTAAAGAGTTTAAAGAGAGGCAAAAAAAACAGTGAAAGTAGAAAAGAAATTAGACAAAAACAGAATCGCCGTTAATAATACTCGTACAAAAGCCGTTCGTTATAGGCCGCAATTGTTAGATTTGCAACGTTGAAATATTTGTTTGATTTTTTAAGAAAAAAGAAATTAAAAAATTTACATTTTTATGTATTATTTTGAAAATATCCAAAAGCAAGCGAGAGAAAGAGAGGAGTTAGAAATATAACTATCAATCAAGCATTTCTTTATGATAATGTGATAAGGTTTGCTTAGAAGAATTGCTTTTTTGGCTTGCATGTTCACTCTAGTCATGTATGTGCTGATCAATGTTACATAAATGTGTATGAAGTATGTTCAGTGCAATTACTGTCAGATACAATATAATAAAGAGTAGTTTAGTTTCAATTGTCTTAAAAAGCAATCGCATATTTTTTAAGCGTTCAAATTTAAGTAAAATAATGAATTTTCTTTTAGCTTTGATCCTCTCACATTCTTCGCATCTCTTATTTGTAACATAAAGAGTATTTTTGCATAAAACAAATGACGTATGAGCAATATTTATTGTTGAACGTGTAAATTACCCATACGTCCAGTAATTGTTTTAAGGAAAGTAAAATACAATAAAGTTATTCGATCTTGTTATGCTAGGCGTATAGAGAGAAATTAGGAGACTTGTTCGTATGAAATAGGCATAAGGGTGACAAAATTTTTCCATAGGGACGAGTAGATGCCCATGGTAAAATGGCGATTCTCTATTGAAGTTATAAAATTCTTGTAAAAGTGAAGTGAATTGTAAAGGCACCAGTTTATTGTCACATTGTTTGTCTAACTTAAAGAACTATTTACTTTTATTGTAAATATGCGAACAGTTCAGAAACTGTTTAGACATCGAAGAAGGAATTGAGTTGCTAAAAAGAATAATGAATGTTTACTAACAGCAAGCCACAACCAAGGAAATGAATCCAAAGGTCCAAGATTTGGTTTTTCATAAAATTTCTTTGGATTACTATTTTAAATATTTCGTACTACGAGGTTGGAGAATCAAATCAGTAAAATTAATTTATTTTGAGATTCTGCTGGGAATTGCAAAAAAAAAAAATTGGTTCCGGGGTTTTGGGTTACAATACTAGAGGTAAATTAGACCACCACGATGTAGAGTAAGTATCCAAAAAGTTATAAGCAATTGGCGCCTTCAAGCAATTAAACTAAGGTTTGACGAAATACTACTTAGCTGAGCATTGAAACAAACAAGAGCAGGAACAGGAATGGAAAAAATCTGTATATTTTTGTATTCTACTAAGAGAACAATAACTCGTTTAAATCGTATTCATACTCGGTTCAAAAACTTGTTCAGTGTAGAATATCTTGAAGTTGAATTAAACCTGCCTTTTTGAAATTTTATCCATAATCAATCAAGCAATTATTGTGTATAAAAAAGATAAAAAGGATATAAACAAAACTGTCAGTGTCTCTTTTACTTTCTCTCTCTCACACTCTCGCTCTCTACATTAAATAAAAATAAAAACAGAAGAACAGTGATGAAATGAAACAAAATAATAAAAAAATAAACCAAACAAGAAAATACAGGCACATGTAATCGCATGTATTGGTATGTGTGTAAGGGAAAAAAATTCGTAAACACTTAGGGTTCATTCGTTCATTTAGCCGAAAGGAAATAAAAATATTAAGCGAAACAACAAACTTGGTCACATTTATAGACAATGTGTCGTTGTATTAGTTGTTGTGTTCGAAGAGTGTATATGTTTATGTTAATAACAACGACAAAACAAAAACTAGGGCAGTGTGTTTTCATAATTTCTGTTTTCTTTTTTTTCTCATTCTCGAGAGAACGACTCTCTGTGTCACTTTTAAAAGTTTTATTTAGTGCTGCCATAAACATCGAAAGGCATGTTAAAGCAAAACAGACATTTTAGAAGTGAACGTTCATCAGAGCAGATGTGTTAAGGAATTTTCTACAGTTTTTACGTGTAATAAATTACAGGATTTTG
>QOCX01000265.1:5911-16056 GCA_005959815.1 Sarcophaga bullata
TAAATTTCCATTAACTAATTGCAAAATTACCAGACCTTTAGTCAGATTAAACCTATTCTGTCACACACTAACGACTTCTATTGATGTTTTATGGTGAATATATCTTAGTGGTGGATTCCTTATTTTAAAATCGACCCGAACGACAGGATTTGGCCAACTTTTCATCGGAATTTTGTTAATTTTACATTTTTGCCAGAAAACTAAATTGGACGTTTTGAAAGCAGCAGCCTCGAGTCTAATAAGCCCAATATATGCACTGAAATCTTTTAAAGGTTTTGATATTTGAAGTCACCCGTAGTCTAGTTGTTAGTGTGTTGAACTTATTAGCACATGAGGCCTCGGTTCAAATCCCAGTCAAGATACCCACAAAACGAAATTTGAATAAAGAATATTCTCTTCGGCAATATCTCTCAACAGATTTCTGGCTTAAAGCTCTGAGGATAAAAAAAAGTAGAATTAAACACACAAATAGTGATAGGGAGAACTACAGTCGTATCCTGACTGAAGTGTTGTTGTAATGGACGATATATGTATCTATTAATATTGAAATATACTGTACAGAGGGTGAAATAATAAATAAGAAGAGGAGGCTATGCATGGAACTCCACAGAGAAATCGAAAAGAGTGACGTCAGCCTAATTATATGAAAGCAGATAGTTTTACTAGGCAAAATAAAGTAAAATAACGGCGAAATGAAGGAGTATGTTCTATCATTTTGTTAAGACCTGCTTTCTAATTGAATATTTGACTTATCAGATATTAATTTGCCTTAATAAGTGCAAAGATATTAAAATTCGGGTTGCCCAATCTCAATTAATGCCTACTATAACGTTGGACCGTGTCGAGGTTTTCACACGAATGTTATTAACTTCAATGGCCTATGCAAAGTAAATCAAAACGTAATATTCTCTAGAGTTGCAAGACCAGCAAATTTAAACAATTTTCAATAAAGAGTATCTACAAATAAAATACAATTCAAATTGAATTTCTACCTAAATGAGCCAATATTGCAAAAAAAAAAAAAAAGAGAGAGATCGTGTTACAATTTCCCATAAAAAATTAACTTTATTGGAGTGCTAAAAAAAATATTTTTTTTAATTTAAAACTAAACTACATATTAAAACAATTTTATTATTATTTTCGTAGTTAAATTTAATAATTTTTGAATAAAAAAGTTTTTATTTTTTAAAGATTTTTCATAAGATGCTAAAATTTTCCCAGCAAACTATGCCAGAAGATCTCATAACAAAATAAAAAAACCAAATGGATTACAACAACACGTTATTAACAATTTAATTAAAAACAAAAACAAGATAAACAAAAGCATTTAAAAACATATAATTATTCTATTAACAAAACTATTCTAAAAATATTCATAATGAACGTACAATACAATACAACACGACATACATACATACACACATTTCAGCAAAAGCCAAAGAGGAAGTTAAAGCGTTTGCTAAGGGGCTACAATTTAATTAAATGTAACACTTTAGGCCGCAATACCAACCAAACCAAACTAACTCACAGTAGTTGAACCAAAAATAATGAAAGAAAACGAAAAAACAAAAAAAAAATTTAATTTTAATTTCGAGCGCGTTTAAAGGCTGGTTGCTGAATGTTGAACTTTGAAAAGGCATTTTTACTGACATATTATAACCTCAAGTCTGTTATTAACTTGTCCAATTAACGTACAATAATAAAAAAAAATATACGTACGTACGTACGTACGTATGCCACAAAATGTTAAGGAAAAAACAAAAAAAAAAAACAAAAAACTATAAATTTAAATTAAGAATACTACAACACTAAAAACAAGCATTTTTATTATACAAAAAACAAAAAACCAAAAAAAAAATTAACGAAAATCCCTTGAAAGCCATACAGCTCGTAAAATTAAATTACAGGCTTTAACAACAAATTACATGATTTAACACAAGACAGACCCGAAAAAAAAATAACGAAATTTTTTTTAATCATATTTCGCGGAAATAATTCGAAAAAAGAAATATAATTTCATAAACATCGATAACACTTTTGATTTTGGCTTAAAGAAGAAGACAATAAAAAACCCGTCAAAACTAAAGAAAGAAATTATAATCCTTTGAAACCAATTTCTACTCTTCACTACTCTACTCTTTCTTTTTTTGAACCAAAATCTGTTGTTCAATATTGTTTTTGTTTTATTTTCATGCGTATGTTTGTTTGTAATGCAAACATAAGACATAAGCATGTTTGCATTTAAGCCAAGTTTAATCTTTACATTTTGATCTTGATTAAAATGCCACCAATGCCACCTCATATAAGGAGAACGTATACACAATGTGTGTATACAACGCTTTATACAACAATGACTTACAAATAAACGGACAAACCAACAAACAAACAAACAACAGCAATAACAAGATATAAACAGGCCTACCGTAAACAACAACAAAAGTTCAGGCATTTTACACAAAAGGTATATGGACAATAATAATGAAAACAACAAGAACAACAAGAGCAACAACAACAACAACAACAACACCAAAAGTAAAAACAACAATTTAAACTCTAAAATTACAAAGTCATTTAGTTTCACAAACCAAAAAAAAAAAAGAGAGAAAACAAAAAAGTTTACAAAATAAAGCCATTTTAAGACGAATAAGACAAGTACGCTACCTACTATCTCACAGCAATGGTTTCCAGGGGCATTAAAACGCATGCCAGTACGCCAGATGGCTTTTGTAGGAGATCTTTTAAAAACTTTAACTCGTTAAAAAAACAGATTTTTTTTTCTTGGAACAAGTAAACAAATGCCTTCGTGACCGTACGATTGTTGGCATGTCTACGGTCCGTGTTGTCAACGTAGTCCAGATCTGTTTGATCCGAGTTATAGTGCATGATACTCTTTACATTTGTAGGAGAACTATTGAGAGAGCAAAGGATTTGAAACCGAACATCAATCTTTTATCTTATTTAGCTTCGTATATACAGAAAGACAGTGAATTTTAAACAGCTTTTACACATCCACACTGTTCGCTGTTGTCCTTCAAGAACATCAGGAGAGCTAAGAAACGAATTATGAAAAATATTTCTTGGGCAAAAACTCTGAGAGTAAATAAAAAAATTGCCATGAAAAGTTTCCCAAAAATCTGTCGTTCGGAGTCGACTTTAAACTAACTGTAGTTCCCGTCACTCATGTATAAAACTAACACACACAACATAAGTGGTGTGAAAAGCTAGCTCATGATCCTAACTGAAGGGTTGTAATGACCAATTATGTACTTTTTATGTGTGTATACTCTTTTTACATATTGAAATAGAATACACCGAACCCCGGCAAATAACATATTTGAACCCCGTAAAATATTTAAATATCTAAGCATCAAACTAAATTCTCAAGGGGGCACAACCCTAGCAGATCGCAGTCAAAACGACACTTTTTATCGAGGATAATGAAGCTCAGCCTTAATAGCACACTATTAAAACAAGCCTATAATAGGGACGTGGTATAAATCATAATAATGCTACGTAACATGTTCTTATTTGACTCAACCGGAATTGAAGAAAGAGGAGATTACTAATATGGATATAACAAGCTCTTGCTACTTAATGAAAATTGACGAGACGACGATACGACGATACGACGATACGACAATACGACGATACGACAATACGACAATACGACAATACGACGATAACGACGATACGACGATACGACGATACGACGATCGACGAAAAATGACGACGATACTGACGTAAGACGATTACGACGGTAGACGATACGACGATACGAGATACGACGATGACGGACGATAAACGACGATTCCGACGATACGCACGATACGACGATACGACGATCGACGATACCGACGGTACGACGATACCGACGATACCTATCGATACGACGAATACGACGATACGACGATACGACGATACGACGATAGGACGATACGACGATACGACGATACGACGATACGACGATACGTCGATACGACGATACGACGATACGACGATTCGACGATACGACGATTCGACGATACGACGATTCGACGATACGACGATACGACGACCTATCTTCTCACACAACTTATATTATTTGTGTTAATTTTATACATGAGTGACGGAGCGACAAATTTTTTCAGAAACTTTTCATGGCAATTTTTATATACTCCTAGCGTTTTTGCCAGAAATCTGCTGAGAGGGAGTAGCCGAAGAAATATTTTTTATATTTCGTCATGCTGAAGAAGTCTGACCAGGGATTTGAACCGCGCCTTCATGTCTAATAAGCCAATTCAATTCAAACATTGGTATTCTATGGAAACATTTAAGTTCAACTATGTTATACTTATGTAGACTTAAGCAGTGGATAAGTCTTCTTTTGTGGGTGAAGGGATACACAAAAGCATTTAATGCATCAGGAAAAGTTGACTACTTGGTGTGCATTTTGGCGTAATCAGTTCATATTTAATTAAGACATTTGCTAGGTCATCTGTATCAATGATGAGCACTATAAGTCAATGACAACCAACTTCTTTGAGTCTCAAATGGACCATCTGGACATCACTAACATGTAGTTTCAACTGGATGTCGCTATTTTAAACGCAACTCTTGTCTTATTTGATATTTTGTATGAGCGGCTGACCGTGCGCTTAGGTCATTTCGCATAAACGGGATGTGAAGTGTAGAATTTAAAACTTTTTCTTGTTGAATTTTTTTATGTCGTGAATGCATGTTATTAGGCCACAAACCAAAATGGTTTTCAAAGCTAACATAGCCTATGGCATCGGTCAATCTGACCCTGGACATTTTCCTTGCTCTCTACACAGAAAAGCTGAATAGAAAATTTCGCTAATGTCTCGTACACACTTTGTTTTATTTAATAAGGGATTTAGAAAGCTTTTCCTTAACAGAAATATGTCTGCTAACATCTGGTAATATTGGCGGCCTTAAAACTGCTACTGTAGCTTTCTTTTAATCCTTGACTAAAACTCCCCTCTATCCCAGGATTGTCATGTTTTCTTTGAAATGTGAAATTTTAAAAAATGTTCAATTCTTCTATTCTGTCTGCTGTATACTGTGGTATATTATCCTGATCGATGAACTCAACATAACTTAACTATTTCAAAAAGGGATTTAAAAGAAAAAATAAAAACCACACGAATCAACTACTGGACTGGTGTAAAATTGTGGAAGAACTTATTTTTTTTTTCTGTTTGTTTTTGTACGACAAACAAACGAACACAAAAAAAGATCTTGAGTTAATGATCAAAATGAATAGCAAATGACGGCTGAAAAAAAAAAATAACGCACTTGAAGAGTTCATGAAACAGCAATAACAACAACAACAATAATAATAATAATAATACAACAACAATATAAACAAAAACATGTAAACAACAAGTCACCAACAATATGAACCTGGCTTAAATACAACAAAAGAAAAAAACACTACAAAATCAAACAATAACAATAACAACAAACACGATTAACATTATGAGTGAGTGTAGATTGTATGTAGAATGTCTGTCCCAATTTCATGATGTCCGTCCGTCTGTATATTTTGTTTGAATGTAGAACATTTAGACTCAAACATTTTCAAGTATTTCATCAAAAGAAATTAAACAGAACCCCAACAGCAAGCAACATTGGCTACAACAGCAATACCAGCAACATTAGCAGCAGCAGCAGCAGCGGCAATGGCTTTAAGCAATAAACGTTAAAAAATGGCTTAAAAACACCTTTTTTTTATACCAAAGAAAATTAAGTAAAAGAAAACACAACAACAACAACAGCAACAACAACAAACAACAACAAACAACTACAAACAACTACAAAAAACAAAAACAAAAAGAACCAGAAAATGAAGAGGAGCGAATAGTGGTCAGAAGTGGTCAGTCAGTAAGTATTAATACTTGGGATCGAGTACAAAAACAACAACAAAAAAGAAAAAAAAACATTTCATTTCAATTCATTTCATTCATTTAACAGGTTTCATTTATGAGTTCTAAATAAAATCAACTTTAATGAATACACAGACACACACTCACACGCTAACAGACATATTTATTCATTAAATGTATGAATTCATTGTTAGGATTTTTAATGAAAACGTTTTTTTTCATTCTTTAGAAAAGCAATACAGAAAAAAAGGCGAATAGAATCTTGGGCATAATAATTAACGTTAATAAATATTTATTAAACTTGGCTCATTGACTTTGTGGCTAAGGATTGAATTAAATTAATTGATAAATGATTATATTATTGAAGTTTAATTGATTGATTTCTTTTTTTTTTTTTTTTTTTTAATTTATAATTCCAAGTTCTGTCCTGGCCCCATTATAAATAGAACAATAGATTGTGCATTGTTAACTGGCAGCTAGAAATTCTCAAGTGTAACAGGCTCTAAATTCTTCAGATTTTTAAAAGGCCTAGACGTAGAACTGTGGCTAACACAAATCTGTGAGTACTGTATAGGCTTATAAGACATGCGAATTGAATTCACATCTTATCATTAATAAATCAAAACAACTCTCAACAGTTTTCTAATTAAAATTCTGAACATAAATAAATTTCGTAAAAACTCTTCTCAAATCAACCTTTTGGGGTCGTCTTAAAGCTACAGGCACTGCCACTCGTGAATACAAATTACCACACATAATGAACATGAAATCAGAAGCTATGTAGGGAGAACCATAGGTTCTCTCATGGGGCCTAACTCCAAGAATAAGACACTGGCTCTGTAGCAACGTAATTCTAACTTATGCTTCAGTAGCGTGCTGTACATCGATGGAGACGAATTGCAATATTAAAATAATTCAAAGGGTTCAACGAATGTGTTGTTTGGGGAGAAGTAGTGCAAGGTGAACATCATCCATAAGGGCATTGGAAACAATACTCTTTCATCCAACCAATAGCGATACATGTTCGTTAGCAGGTGGCCTTTGGAGAACTGGGTCAACCAAAACTACTAATCGTATCATCAGAGTATAGTTGGGACACTGGACGATCTAATATCGGTTCGATTTTCTTAGTCAAACTAATCCATACCACAGTTGCCTGTAGGGATATAGGACGGGACTAGCGTCTACCGCGCTATAATTCATCAGATTGCTTGACGCGCGGTAATATCAATATCAACCAATCAAATCACTCTAATAACGGATCGACATTCCTAGTGGTTAAACGGATGCATGCCAGAGTTACTCATGTTGAGATAGGACGAGACGGTGCCTTTATATAGCAGGACCAGAATGTATAGATTTAAACATTTTTGTGGATAGTCAAAAGCCAATAAGGGCAATACATACATACATACATAGATAATGACAACCCTTCAGTCAGGATTACGAACTAGCTAGTCACAGCACTTATGTTGTATGTGTGTGAATTTTATACATGAGTAGCTGATCCTACAGTTTAAGGCGACTCCGAATGACGGATTTTTGATAAAATTTTTCATGGTAATTTTATTTGTTAGAAATCTGCTTAGAAGATGTCGTCTAGCCTACGGTTACTATTAAGGCAATAACATCCTGCAATAGGTGTTCTGGAGTATAAAAAGGCAATTAATAATTGCTCCAGGCGCGGTTGGACAGTAAAGAATAATTTCAAAATTTTTGTTCAAACAATATTTAAGTTTGTTTCTTAAGTCTTTTGATTTTGAAATCATTTATAATTGGAGATATTTAGCGAAAAATAATCATCATTCACACGATTATTATGGAATAAACCGCAATTACAATGAGTATTTTATCCGATTTCGAAGTAGCCGTAATCTAGTAGGTAGTGTGGTGGCTTATTAGATGTGAAGACCAGGTTAGACGCCTACAACAAAATGAATTGTAAAAAATATTTCATCAGCGACTACCTTTCAACAAACTTTTGCCAAAAACGCTGAGAGTAGATAAAAATTCCTTAAAAAAGTTTCTCAAGAAATCTGTCGTTCGGAATGGACTTTAAACGCGTCTTAAAACGCGACTTAAAACGCGTCACCACAATATAAGTGGTGAGATAAACTAGGTCGTAGTCCTGATTGAAGTGTTATAATGACCAATTATATATGTACAGCTGAGTTGATTTACGACAAAAAATAACGAACGCTTTACCATTTGTGTCCTCTCCTTAGATATTCATTGTAGTGCACTCCTGTATGACTTTTTTTTGTTTTACTTGTATTCCAATGAGTTTAACGCAATTTTTGTTTGAATTTTTTAGTCCTTTTTCGATTGCCAAATAACTTGAAGTTCGTGTCTTAAGTCTTTTGTTTCAAGGAGAAAATCTTTCAATAATTTACGGACTACAACAGAAAACTTTAAACTAAAACATACCTTTCAGTTTCTGTTTTTAAATGTGTGTGTGTGTGTAAGACTTAAAGTGTGTGAGTGCATGTTATACAATTTGATCAGTCTTTATTATGATGATGAAGAGAACAACAAACAGATGCAAAAAAAACTCCAAGAGAAGGAAAAAAATTTTTAATTTTTTTTTTTCGTAATACAACAGCAACAAATATGAGCCTAATGTTTAAGCCTTTTAATGCTCATACTGACGGTTTTGTATTTTACTGTCTTTATTGTTGTTATTTGTTGTTGGTATTATTAATTACTGCTTTACTGCTGTTGCTGCTGCTGCCTGCCTGCCTGCCTGCCTGTGGTATGTTATGAGCCATAAAGTTTTTGTTTTTTTCTTCTTTTTCTTCTCTTCTACTTTTCTGTAGCCTTTGTAGCAATTGTAATACTATTTGCTGCTGCTGGTGTGGTGCTGTTTGATTTTTTCAAAACTCCAAGCAAGGCAATGTTCCCACGAAAAGTTGTTTTTTTTCTTTCCACAATATTCAGTGTGTTCAGTTCATATTTTTTCTTTTTCGTATTCGTTTTTGGTCTTTTTTCTGTTTTCTGTTTCTGTTTTCAACGTGTTGCTTTTCTTCTTAACAACAAATGTGCCTGGCCTAACTTGACTAAGGCTGAATGAATGACGACTGGCCGTCGTTGTTGTTAACGTTACTCTGGCGTTTCGTTTTAAATGCGGCAACGTGTATGAGACTAACGGCTAAAGACTGCATTAAAACAGATATTCATTCTCTCAACTCCAAAACTCTATTCACGTCTCTGGACTCTTTTTTCTTTTTTCCTTTAAAATTTTTTGTTTTTGTTTTTGTTTTTGTTTTCGTTAAACGTTTGCCTGGCTGGTTATACTCCACAGAAGACAAGAGTCGAAGCAGTAGTTGAATTACTCTCTCACTGCTGCTGCTCTTTGTATATACCTCCACCCCTTGCAGTAATAATAACACAAAAATAGAAGGAAAATTAAATGAGTGTATGTATGTGTGTGTGAGTATATATTCAAAAAAAGCATTTCATATTGCAATGGTTTGTTAAACGTTTCTCTGAATTTGTAGTCCAAGTTATTGTTGCTGTTGTTGTTCTCATTGTCTAGCTACGTATTCCTGGTCTTTGGTTATATGAGAGTGTTGCATTTAATTTTTACGTTTCTTTTTTTTTTTTTTTTTTTTTTTGTTTTTTGAGTTTCTTAAGAATAAATTGTTGGAATTGCAGTAGAAGGCATAAATACATTCAATGTTACTATTGCTATTGACCGCCATCAAAGCTTAAATGAAGTCAAACAGTGTTTTCAAAAGTCTAACGAAAACTTAAATGAAAATTACCACAACAATAAAAACAAATAAAAAGAGTACAAATTTTGTAAAATACAAGAAATTTATTAATTTTATCAAGGGGAAAGCAAAGAAACTAATAAAACAAGAAAACTGTAAAAGGCTGGAAATCTTAGGTGCCGTAAAAATTTTTATTTCAAATTGAAAGTAAAAGTAAGTGAAGAAAAATTTCATTTATTATACCAAGGAATTTTCTTTGATTGATTATCATTTGAATTTATTTAGAGCTTGTGAGTATAGCACATCGAATTTCTATTTTATTGTATACAATTTTATTCTTGATTATGAGAACTTTTAAATTCGAAAGTATTCTCCAAAATATAACCAAAACTTGGAAGAATTTTCTCTTAGACATTTAAAGCCTGTCTGTTTATAATGTTTCTTCCTTTAGAAAGTCATATACGTGTGGGATAATATGCGTTTAAGCGTAAAGCTTTAAGAGGCTAGGTTAACATATTTTTATTATTTTATTTGATGTGTGCACGTG
>QOCX01000265.1:26570-41977 GCA_005959815.1 Sarcophaga bullata
TTGAGTTTAAAGTTCGCTTATAGTTATTATAAACTAGGTCCTATTTGATTTGATCTGTCCACTTTCGACTTTCAAGGCGGGATCGAGGTATCCTATTATTGATGATCATGTATTACAACAGTCGCCGTAGTCTAGTAAGCAGTATGTTGGCTTATTAAACGTGAGGCCGTGGTTCAAACACCAAAAAAAAAAATTCCTTCGCGACTTTCTCTCAGCAAAATCTGAGAGTAAACAATATTGCAATGAAATAGTTACTCAAAACTCTTTCATTCAGGGTCGACTTTTAAGGCTAGGTGCAGCAGCAATTCTTGTATAAAATTAATATAAACAATATAAGTCGTGTAAGAAGCTAGATCGTTATGCTAACTGAAGGTTTACAAAGACCAATTATGTATGTATGTATGTTCAGCATACATCCTGCTGTGTTAGTTCCTATGGCCAATTAATATGAAAATCTTATGAAAAACAAACGCGATTAAAATAACGTGACTGTATTTAAACTTTTTTACGAAACCTTTACAATTTCCATTTAATTTTCCTTAGATTTTGTTATACTCAATCCCTGAATTAAAAAGCTGATTTAAAACTTTTGCTAAATATTCAATTTAAGAGGGTAATTTAATTGATACTTCAATGCCTGAAAGTTTTTTAAGCAAATTTCCTTGATTATAAAAAAAACTGTGGTATTTGAGGTCAAATCCTCAATGAAGCATTGGAAAACAATTTTTTTTTTTCACATTAAATTTAAACTTTATTAAATAGTTTGTAATTTAATGGATCGATATACCAAACAACTACAACAATTAAAACAATTTTAAACGTGTATTCCTTTGAAAAACAATTTTTTTTCATTCTTGAAATTTAAAAATTTTATTAAAAATATTTCAAGACTTTCTAAGCTTTAAGAAAAAAAAAGTACTTTAATAGACTTGGAAAAAAGGGAAAATTCAGTACTTAAAACGATTTTCTGTAATACTATGAGGTACATAAACAATTTTACAACAACTACAAAAAAATTTATTTATAAAAAACATTTTAATTTAAAAACCATTACCAGATGTAAGTATACTTGGTGTTTTTAAGTTTATTTTTTCCAAAAGAAAAAAAAACTTTGTGGTAAAAGTAAAACAAAATCTAGGGATTTTTATAACTTTGGCCCGAAAATTAATGATAAATTTGGTAAATCGATAACAAAAAAAATCGATAATTTTTTCTTTTTTTTTTAAAGAAGAAACATATTTTTGTTTAAGCGAATAAATATTTGTAGATATGTACTCGTATATATGTATGTTTGGCTTGATTGAACAATAACGGCTTAAGAAATTTTTTTTTATTATAAATTGTTTCATGTCTTCTCTGTCTAAACAATAATTTGTACAACACACACTCATTGTTTTGAAGTATTTAAAGAGTTTAACCGCCACAGCAACATCATCATTCATATTCATTCATTCGTTCGTTTGTTCACTCAATGTAAAGAAAACAAAATTGAAAAAAAAAATATTTTTTAAGCTTTAAAAGCAATCAACACTTATTTGTGTATTTGTTGCTGTTATTATTGTTGTTGTTGTTGTTGTTGTTGTATTACAACTAAACAATATTAAATTGATGACCTTGCATTGTCAGAATATCATAGGGAAGTACCAGGCTTAGCTTTACTCAAAACAAAACAACACAACAACAAACTGCGTTCAAAAGACTTAATGATTAATGACTGAAGAAAATAAAAATTAAATTTCAACCAAAAAGAAAAGAAAAGAAAAGAAAGAAAATATATTTTTATTAACCAAAAATTCAAGGAATATTTACAAGAACCACAACAAAAAGAAAAGTTTCTTATTTATGGGTCAGTAGATTTAATTTCTTTTGATTCTTTTTTTTTTTTTACTTTTAAATTAAAGTTTAAACAGCTTTTAAATATTATATCATAAATAAACAAAATAAAGAAATGATTTAATCTGTCTAAAACAATAAAAAAAAGAAGAAAATATAAATAAAACGCATAAAAAAATTATGACTTTTTTTCCCCCATCGAAGCAGTCTTATCGCAATTTTGCGGTTTTGGCATGTGCTGAACGAACTTTGTTTCAATTGTTTTACATAGAAAAAGGGCTTCTTTTGATTTAAAATAAACGAATAAAAAGAAAAAACATTATGACACATGCCAAACCCATATATTATACACGCTACATATCCAAAAACTCAAACAATCAAAAACTAAGTCTAGAATTTTGTACGTATTCTAGATAAGCAGTTGCCCAAAAATTGAAATGAAATTCAAAAATAAAAACCAACAAAAAAATATTAAAAAAAAAAAAAATTCTTTAAAACAAAAACTCACCGTCCATCGAAATGTGAAAGGCAGCACCATGGCTCCTCGTACTGGATCGCTTAGCACAAAACTGGAGCCACCCAATATTGCGGTTGTGGTATTGCCAAACGAACACCCCGTTGATATACTGGGTGTACCCTGTTCGGCAGCAGAGTATTCTTTAAGGCACAGGCGAAATGCTGTAGAACAAGGCGGACAGCCTAGAATAAAATAAAAACAACAAAAACAAAACATAAATACATTAAAAAAAATTGCATTCAAATTCGAATTCCAAGTATTATTATGATTTTTTCTTTTCTTTTTAAGTTCAATTGGTACTTACCCGTTGTTTTTGTACTTCTTATCTCTAAAGGAACACCACAACAGTAGCCACTTAATAAGTGACTATTTGTATTTGAAATTTCTAATATTTCTAATTCAAAATTACCAATGGCAGATATCTGAAAAAGGAAAAAAAAGAACAGAAAATAAATGCCAGTTTTTTTTTTTTTTTTTTTTTGTTAGAAAGCAGGAAAAGGATTTGAAAAAAAATTTTAAAAAATATTTTGAACACATTTAATTAAGTTTACATACTCGTACATACATAAATCATAAACTAATATTAATTAAAATTATAAATTAATTTTCAGAAGAAATTAAAAATTTTACTTTAAATTTACTTCTCCAGATTTTGGCTCTAAACACTCAATCACCACATAACATATCGTTTTGTTCTATACTACCATTTAGATAATAAAGTTTCAATCCATTATATCAAAGCATGTGGCAACTATAGATGGCAACCGTATTTATTCTAGTAAACTGCCAGAGTACATCAATTAGCATTTTAGCTGGAAATTAATTTATTTACTGAAACTGAAAGAACACAAAAAATAACCAAAAACTAAATTAAAATAATTTTCAGTTCCTTTTTAACGAATGCAGTTGTTTGGAGTGGCGTTTTGCCAGCTCTTTTCCACAGGTCTCTGCACAAAAAAATTTCTTGAATTTTACACCGTTTTGTGGTGTTAGTCGCATACTGGCATGCAGCTGTTTAGCTGTCATATATTCGATACTGCGGATTGCGAGACGTAAAAAATTGTCCATTTTACAAATTCAATAATAAAGCCATGACGTCTGGAAAACTTCTACTGCCTAATAATGCTAGATTGTCATTTTAACAACCGCTTTCCGATTGCATGCAGCAGTTGCTCTTTTTGTTGCAGATTTTGATCAAATTTCTGGGCATTTCAAGCAGTATCGGTCAGTTTTAAAACACTCTAGGGGATAACACATCTTTGACGTGTCCACACAAAGAAATCTAATGGCGTAAAATCGCAAGATTTCAGTGACCAGTTCACATCGCTTCTATATGAGCTGACCATGCCCTTTAACTGCTTGTGTAGAATATCCAGTGTGGCATAAGTTCTATGGTACGTAGTGTTGTCCGTTGAAACCACATGCCGGTGAAGTGCAAATCAACAAATTCTGACCAAAAGATGTTGGTAAGCCAGTGTTGTCCGCAAACAAATATGAACCAATATCCTAACCAAACGCTGACTTTTCCGCAGTACATAGGACGCTCTCGAATCTCACGTGGATTAGCATCGTTCCAAATTCAGTAATTTGTTGTTTACTGCAGCTATTTCATCCAGAAATGGGCACCATTGCTGAACTTTGATGCGTGGTAAATTGTCCGAACACAACACCCATTTTAATAACAAAATTTTATTATTTGCATGGGCTGTGGAATGCTATATCCGTGCATGGTAATTTACAAAACATGCTAAATAAAAGACAATTAATTTGACAGATATAACTGCAACAAGATGGCCGTTATCACCTAACAAAGTTCAGAAGTCTCTATTGAACGGCCCATAGAGAGTCTTGGGAGACTTACACTTAAGCGTTTAACTGTCTGCCCAGGTTGTCGCCGCCCCAATATTCACAAAAATTCTTTAATATTTTCCATTGCATACGTTTTATTACGTAAAAAAATTCAACAGAAAAGTAAAAAAAAAAAAACAATAAATTTTGTTTTTAAATACCTGAAGACGAAATTAATAGAAATAAAGTAATGAAAATAATTTTGATAGATCACTTAATTTGAGAAATTAACTAACAATGCCATTTAAAATGTTCATTTTATTGCTCCATCAAGAGGTGCTATTCCTTGTGTCATGTGTTTTTCTTTTTCTTTTTTTTCTTTGTCTTGCTTGTTGCTTCTCTATATCTTACTGTTCCAAGGAAAATGTCATTAAAATGACAGCTCGAAAATGACACTTGATTCATGCAACCCTGTTATCAAACACCCATTTACACACACTCTCACACGCCATTTTTTTTTTTTTATTTATTTTTTTAATAGAAAACTAAGATGGAAAAAAATGCGTGAACACACAATAAATGGAGGCTCCTTTGGTTTTAATGCTTTTAATTGCTTTCCTGGTATTAAATTCTTGGCAATCTAAATTAAAAGTCACAACACATTTATCTGCTCAAGAACTTCTCGTCTAGGCCTCTCTCTCTCTCTCTCTCTCTCTCTCTGTCTAAACGCATTCAAACGTAAACTTACGCAACGAAAAACTCGTTTTTCATTTTTAACAAGAAACAAAAGGCGCTTAAATAAATAAATTCTGAAATCACAACGACCAAAATAAAAAAAAAAATAAAAAAAAATAGAAAAAGAAAAGAAAAAAGAAGAAGAGCAGAGTAGAAATATTTTCTTTTCTTTTGATCACTTCTATTTTTCATTTAAGCCCGCCATTTGATTTAAGCCCCAGTTAAAAGATGATGATCAAACCAAGCATAGAACACTAAAGGAAGAAGAGGAATTTTAATCATATTGGCCTGACTGTTACAAAACGACGCCAAAAACGTTGAATGCTCTTACAAAGAAACAAGTATTCTCTCATGAAGCGAGTTTGAGTTTGTATGAATATGATGATCTTTGTATTCTATGATGTATGATGTATGATGTATGATGTATGATGTTATAAACACTTTGTTAAAGATTTCAAACTAAAACAGTCATTATAAACATACAAACTAACTTACACGTGTGTTATATGAAATAATGAAAATCTAAAATGTATGAATTTCGTTAGTCTTCTGCTTCTATTGTATTATTAATGTTGCTTTAAATGACAGTCATGTTAAAAGTAACTTACTTTTAAAGTTATATTATCATTGTACATACATATGTCGTCTACATAAACATATGGATGTTTCCATAATGTGTCTTTAATTAGTCTTTACAGTCCTTTAGTTACGAATATAACTTAATTTCTCACGCCAGCCTACGTTGTAAATGTTAATTTTATTCATGAATAACGGCACCTACAGTGCAATGTCAACTCTGAATTGACAAATTTGAGAAACTTTTCAAAGCGATTTTATTTATTTTCTAAATTTTTAGCAGAAGATATTTTCTCGTTTTATTTAAAATATCTGATCTGGGCTTTGAACCATGAGAACTACATACGTGTTCTACATACGTGTTTTACTACTACATACTAAACTACGACGACTTCCACAATACAATTTATATTATATATGTACAGTCGTTTATATGGGATTAAGTTCAGGCAAATCACCCCCACGTTCCCAGATTTCCAATAGCCGAGGGATCTTACAGTAAAGCTGAACAATTACTGAGCTTAGCAAACCCAAAACAAACCTTGAACAAAATTATTCGGACTTTGTAGTAGGAAAGAGAACTGTTTTGCTAAGCTTAAAGAAGGCAAACTAAAGTGGATCACCCGCTGAAACATTAAAAAACTCCACAAAATAATTTTGGAGAACATTAAATGTTTATCGGCTAGCTTAGGCTCTAAATATATCAAAGGAACGTGTTAATCATATCGTGCATGAATATTTGGGGTTGTGAAGGGTCTGTTCAAAGTGAGTATCAAGTGAGTTCACAGCCAATAAAAAAATAATACGAATTAGCGATTCTAAGTTTGAAGCCGATTCACCAAAAAAAAAAACTCGAATTTATGCTTCGATATGTGACAACTGTGATCTCTGTATTCTAGTAGGTAGAGTGTTGGCTTTTTAGACGTAGACCACAATTCAAACCCCAGGTCAAATATCTCCAACAAAACGAAATATGAAAAAATATTTCTCCAGCGATTTCCTCTTGGCAAATTGCTATGAAAAAGTTTCCCAAAAAATCTGTAAGAAGTAAGTCCTCCAAATCATGCATAAAATTAGCACACGCAACATAAGTGGTGTGAGAAACTATTGGGTTAATCTGACTATGTATGCATGTTTATATGACCATGGATCAATGATGTTATCATATCAAACCAGAATTAAAACGATCGGCATCTGCACGTGTTGAACCGTTTGCAGAGCGTTTAAAGGCACAACATTATTAGTGTGTCTTCGAATACGTATGAACAATCAACACCGACTATCCGTAGCGTTATTGGAGCGTTCTAAGAACGAAAGAGTTTACAGCTGCATTAGTTTAACGTCGATTTTAAAAGCTAATTACTTTGATAGCTTTTGCCAGAAGACAAATGATATGCAGAATAGCAAAAACTAATTGTTTCTTCATACTTCATTTTATTTTCGTTCCAGAGCTGATGTTGGAATCGAATCTCGATTCAGGGTTCTTTTTATACAACGTTCGTTTTAAATGTTATCAGCAGCTAATAATGAATGGAAACCTTTTAATACCATCAAATGTCTACATTTGGCGTCAATGAAAAGCTTTGGCATAGGTTCAGCCAGGTTGACCGAGCAGTGTAATCGATCAAGTCGCTTTTCGAACATCCCCAATTATTTTTTTGTAAATTTTAAAAACGAGTAAAGTTTTCAAAATTACCTCGAACTTTACGCCTCAAATGGTGTTGTGCTCCAAATCCAAGTTCGAAGCCATGAAAAGTTTTTTAACATTAAGACTCTTAAATTTCCATCCCAAATAACAAACTCCGAAATGTAACATTTTTATTTGAATGATTTTGTTTTATTAAATCATATAAAAAACTTGCCTTTGAAATCAAGCATGCAGTGACGCCCATATGGTATGTTTGTGCTTCAACGGGGCATACAAGTCTGAGTATTTGTAGTTCACGAATATAGAAAAAATATTTCTCCCAGCGATTTCCTCCTTGGCAAATTGCTATGAAAAAGTTTCCCAAAAAATCTGTAAGAAGTAAGTCTCCCCAAATCATGCATAAAATTAGCACACGCAACATAAGTGGTGTGAGAAACTATGTGGTTAATCTGACTATGTATGCATGTTTATATGACCATGGATCAATGATGTTATCATATCAAACCAGAATTAAAACGATCGGCATCTGCACGTGTTGAACCGTTTGCAGAGCGTTTAAAGGCACAACATTATTAGTGTGTCTTCGAATACGTATGAACAATCAACACCGACTATTCCGTAGCGTTATTGGAGCGTTCTAAGAACGAAGAGTTTACAGCTGCATTAGTTTAACGTCGATTTTAAAAGCTAATTACTTTGATAGTTTGCCAGAAGACAAATGATATGCAGAATAGCAAAAACTAATTGTTTCTTCATACTTCATTTTATTTTCGTTCCAGAGCTGATGTTGGAATCGAATCTCGATTCAGGGTTCTTTTATATCAACGTTCGTGTTTTAAATGTTATCAGCAGCTAATAATGAATGAGAAACCTTTTAATACCATCAAATGTCTACATTTGGCGTCAATGAAATAGCTTGGCATAGGTTCAGCAAGGTTGACCGAGCAGTGTAATCGATCAAGTCGCTTTCGAACATCCCAATATCTTTTTTGTAAATTTTAAAAACGAGTAAAGTTTTCAAAATTACCTCGAACTTTACGGCCTCAAATGGTGTTGTGCTTCAAATCCAAGTTCGAAGCCATGAAAAGTTTTTTAACATTAAGACTCTTAAATTTCCATCCACAAATAATCAAATCCGAAATGTAACATTTTTATTTGAATGATTTTGTTTTATTAAACATATAAAAAACTTGCCTTTGAAATTAAGCGCATGCAGTGAGCCCATATGGTATGTTTGTGCCTTCAACGGGGCATACAAGTCTGAGTATTTGAGTTCACTTGTTAAAATAAAATTTCGTAGTTGTTATTGTTGTTGTTATTGTTGTGTTGTTGTTTAGTACTATTGTTAAAATAAAATTTCGTAGTTGTTATTGTTGTTGTTATTGTTGTTGTTGTTGTTCTTATACTATTTCTTATACCATATAATTCAAGATGTGACTGGTTACATGACATTCATTAATAAAAACTTGGAGAATATAATTCCAGACAACAAGTGGAATTAAAGAAAGAAATATTTTTAACTCAAGACTTGAGACATTACTTTTCATACCATCAAGCCAGCTATAGAGAAAGAGAGAGAAAGAGAGAGAAAATTATAGAATTTTAAATATTTCAACTTAAAGGAATTAGCGGCATGCCATCAAATTCAAGTGCATCAGGCTTAGGGAAAAGCGTCAGGTTTTTTACAATACAACAAAAAAATCTATAAACAAAAGGAAGCAAAAAAAAAAATATGATAAAATATGCAATAAACCGGTTCCCCAGTTTTTATTTGTTTTAACTTCCATCAAAAATCATCAAACACACAGATTGAGTAAATGAGTATGAGGAGGAAAACGAATGGCTGGCAAAGAAAATTAAGCCTGACCAACAAGATGAGAAGAAAAACCCCGTAAACTATTAAGATTGATCTTTAAGAAAATTAAAGTTTAATTTATAAGAATAAAACAAAAACAAAAAAGAAAAAAAGAAAGAAAACATGAAAAACTACAGCAAAAACAACATCAACTGTAAACTGAAATGATCAATCTTAAAGGAAAGAAAGCAAAAAAAAAAGAAGAAAAAAAACGAAAACTGAGCTGAGAAACAGACTTAAAACAGATTTAAAGAAAACATAATCTTACATATCCTCTGACAGAGGTTACAATGCAACAAATTGTCAATAACCCAGTGAACATGAAGATACACACATGCATACATCATGCAAAGGCTTACAAAATGCATACAAAGGAAGTAAGCAGTTTGAAGGATTTTATTAATCAGTTTCATACAATATCCTGTGTAAACTACCATTAATATTGAATAATTTTTAATTTCATTGCCTATTGGGTTATGCCTTGTACATGTGATCATGTGTTTATTTGTTTGTTTCTTTGCATTTGGATGTGTGGAAATGTTTTGATGATCATCACATCACATCACAGGTGGGAATCTGGGAATATAAACGATTTCTTTTCTTTTTCTTTTTTTTTTTTTTGTTTTGTAACGTTTGTTTTTATATTCTCTCTAAAATCTGTTCTTCTTCTTCTTCTTCTTCTGATTTTTCTTTTTACTGTATTTTATTGGAATTCGTTTATTTTTTTATTTTTTTCATTTCTTATAGGGATTTCAACAATACAATACAAATAAAGCAAAGGCCGTTCGTTACAAGCCATCAACAAAAAGCAGAATGAGAAAAAAAGAGGTGGTTACCAGCACAACAAAAACAACAACAACAACAACAACTATAAGAATTGTGTATAGTATAAGACAATATTAAACAGACATTGATCAATCCACAGAAACAAATGAAGACGATTTTATATTGAATCCACCATCCACCATCCATAGCATTATCAGCAACATCGTCATTATCAAAGAGAGAAAAAAAAAACTTTTTTCCTGGCTTGCTTTTTCAAGATGGGCAAATCGTCAATATGTAACGTACATAACGTACATAACGTACATAACGTACATACAGATGTATGTGCTTATATGTAATGGCTATTATTGTTGGTTTTTTTGTTGTAATTCTTGCAATGAAAAATAAAAAAAAAATTATATCGCTGGTATACCATATAACTGAACTGACTGATCATGCTGAAATGATGATAACAAAGACGACCATATGGATCACGATGATGATGATGTTGGTGATGAAACATTGATGTGATGTGTGGCTGGTAAGACACAGTCGTTTTCAGCCAACAAACAGATGGACAACAATTGCCAATGTTACACATACGATTTAAACCGGCAACAAAGCAACATATCAGCATTACAATAGCCATACTTTTCAACAAAAAAATTGTCGTTTTCTTGGCAAATATTCTGTATTTTGTCTTCACACAAACGAAAATTTTTGAATTTAAAAAAAAATTATTTTCAATGTTAAAAAATCATGTTACAAAGAATTTTCAGGTTGGTAAACATAATTCATGCTGGAATCCTCTGAAAACCTTTTTCTCCCAGTGCAAAAACATAAACAAGAAAGGAAAGTCATACATGGTTAGCTCTAGCGAGTACAGAATGAGATAAGTTCCTCACTACTACATCCAAACAACAATTCAATAGATTTTATACAGAGACAATTGTTTTTTAGGCAAGTACAGATGGCAACCCTATTATTCTAGACTTATCATTAAGAGAAGACATACCCTTGGTGACTGTCCTGCACTCGTTAAAGAAATGGCATGGCAAAATAATAAATAAATAGAAAGTATATCTCGGTATTACTATCCCCTCTTTGTAGTCTAGTAAAAGATGCGATGCCCTATTAGACGATAGCACATGGTTCAACCCCCGGCTCAGGCATTGCGAACAAAACGAAAAATAAAAAAAAAATTCTTTCGGCGACCTCCTTTCGACTTTGAGAGTAAATGCCATTGTCCTTCGGAGTCGACGTTAAACTGTAGGTCACGCCATTTAATTTGTCATTATAAGTCTTTAGTCAGGATTACAGCCATCTTCTCATGCCATTCATGTTGTGTGTGTTAATTTCAGCCATAAGGTTCCGACAAAGAAAATAAAATGTAGGATTTATGTATTTGAAGTCTTTATAGTCTAGTAGGTAGTATGCTGGCTTATTAGACGGGAGGCCATGGCTCAAACCCAGGTCAGATTCTCCAACAAAACGAAATAACGAAAATTTTCGTTTTCGAAATAAAAAAAATAAATTTGTTGTTTCAGAGCCGCTTTTAAACAGTAGGTCCCGTCACTCATGCAAAAAATTAACACACACAACATAAACTGTGTAAGAAACTAGGTCGTAATGCTGACTAAAGGGTTGTAATGACCAATTATGTACATAGGATTTGTGCAACAACTCTCTCTCTCTCTCTCTCATTTGTTCAGTCTCTGTTCCGTAAAATGCACAAGGACCACATAATCTCTGGTTTTTTCAAACTCCTACCAAAGCTATGATAAAATATTTTCTTAAGATAACATAGTGGGCGTGGCAAATGTTGGAACATATTCTCAATGTATTTATTCTATTGCCTTCACATTCCTTAAAAATAAAAATTCTTAAATTTTCGTAACAAAAAACTATTTTTAAACGGAGATTGAAAAAATCTCAGTCCATGAAAAAAAAGCATCCAACAAGCTTAACAAGACAATGAGAGGCAAGAGACGTAGTAAAAAAGAAGAGTAAAACATCAACGCAAAACATTTAAAATGTATTCAGGCGCTGATTGTCATTAAAGTGGAATCGGTGCATCTGTATTGTGACATTGATGTGTGCCCGATAATGATAATGATGACTACAACGATGAGGATGACAACAGCAGCGACAATCGCCCAATGACGATTGGAAAATTTATATCTCTTGTTCTACTTCTTCTTCTTCTTCTTTTATGTTATAACAACAGGAGCTAATGGTGTTGGTGGTGGTGGTGGTGGTGGTGGTGTAGTAACTGTTGACTTGGTTGGATAGTGAAAAATAGAAATAGAAACAGAAGCAGAAGCAGAAGAATGTCAAAAAAAGGGGGCAGAAAAAAAAATTGAATCCTGATTTAGTTGACTGATATCCGTTGTTGACATTTGTGGTAGAAAAAGTGAAATAGTACAAGTACAGATGTTAATTTAAAACAAAAACTACTGGAAAAAAAATTATCAAGAATATAAGAGGGAATAAGAAATAGTGCAACATTTTCGAGCAAAATAAAATTGTTTTGGAATTTTCAAATTATTTTATTTTAAAAAGTTTTATTTGAAAACAAATGTAAACACTTTGACATTAAAACGTTTCCTTTTATTATAAGAAACATTATTATAACATTTTATAGAATTTATTCTGCCTTTAAACTTAGTTAGCTTTAGAAGTAAACTGAAATCGGGATATATCAACCCCATAAGCGAAGCCATACAGCCCTTTCAGTCTGCTACTTCATTCTAAATGTACAACTTGTTTAGTAGGCTACATACTATGACTATGTACACTGTTTAGGTACCATATCTGAAGGAAATCTAACCCGATTCCTATAATGGACTAGTGGTTTTCGTACATCTATGGTCTTGAATTAAGTAGTCATGCGGTTTGATATCCTCAGATTACTATTCGAAACAGTTTCGGAACACAAATGTACGCAAACTGATGTCCAATAATTGGGAAAAATCAATATCCTTCGTAGTTCATCGTTCTATCTTCATTTCCTCTGATTCCACATATTATTCAGCCCGTCAGAACACAAATTTTTATTGTTCCCAAAAAGCTCCTGCCCATGCTCTGTTATTGGCTTACTTTGGTTTGCCTCTTTAAGCTAGTTTTTCCTCTGCTGCAGATTCTAGGATGACAGGTTGTAGTTTTATAGCTGACCGGAAACAACGCCCTTTGTGGACATGTATTGAGTATAGTTATGGTCCTTAAGTCCTACCCTTTCTCAACATATCAAACTCCTTGACCGTCGTATGACGTTTGTTATTGATATCAGGCTATCTGGGTCGGCTTTTGAATGAATTATTTGGAGGACACTAATGTCTTTTAACTTTTAAAATTCAAAAATTACAATGTTTCCCATACAACCGGACTAGAATATATATTGTTTGGATATATGGTCAGTACCACACGACACCAATGGTTTACTGCTGGTTTATTCGTCAGCCATTTTATAAAATCCGAAATCCAACTAGTCTCAGTATATTTCCAGTTAATCCTTTCACCGAGTACAATCGTTTATAGGCATTGATCTTATGCTGGAATAGCCCTTTAATGCTAAGCGTTAATTCACAAAGTTATCTGTGCCCATCGCCAGATTGTATATCAGATCGGACACCCTCTGGCCAATATTTTTTTTTCTTTTTGAATGACAGAACAGTAAACGAATAAACTAGTTGACACAGAAATCCGCAGCCATGAGAATACACCAATTCCATACACATTTTGCTGCCTTATTTGCCTTTTTAAACAAGAAAAGTATCTTCTGGACTCAGACACGTTTGAAGATAATTCTTTATCGATATCTGCCTTATGAAAATATCTGTAAAATCGAAATAAAACTCATGATCTTTATGCCGATTATTTTCATGCACTTGAACTCTCACCTATTGTAGTGTTTGGTTGGTGAACTCTGTTCTGTACTGCACTATCAAATGAGGTAGAGCATAACGTTATTATCATATGCAAATTAAAAATTGGTACCTTTTTGTTCAAATGGTACGTTTTTAGTACTATAACTTTAAATATTTGAAATCATCAACAAATTCCTTTAAAATAATAAAGTACCTAAGGGGATACCTAAGATTCTTCTCTTTTTTTATGGCTCTCTTTCATCAAAGTCTATCTATTTAAATTCTTTTATAATTCAAGTTCAAAATGAAAACAAAAATGTACTTCATCCTTCAACCAAAAGTACTTTTTAGTTATTTTTAATTATTAAAGGAAGATTTTCTTTTCGGGAAAATCTATTGGTTCCAAGAAAAAACAAATTCCCCATTGATTTCCCTTCCCACAAAGACATTTTATGCCGTAAAATTTATTGAATAAAAAATCTGCAAAGATACTGAAAACCTGGTCAAAAATTTTACGATGAAAACACGCTGACATCTCCGCCATCAAAAACAGCCAAGAAGAGGAAACAGAAACGGAAAAACGAATCACAGAAATGGGGAAAAAAAACAACAACAACAGAAACATTTGCGATAAAAACTTGGTTTTATTCGTTATTGTGATCCAATCGTAGAAGAAAGAATTGTAAAAGCATACTCACACACATACACTACATGGTGGAGGACCTTTTGTACATATGCGGGAGCAGTTTCAATAAAATATCAATCCAAGCGGATTGTTTCTATTCTTAGTTAAGCTTTTATCAAATTAAGTATGTCGTCTGAAAAGAATGTTTCTTTCTGTGACTGTTTTGCCACAAAAAAAAAAAAAAAAAAAAAAAAAAAAAAAAAAAAAAAAAAAAAAAAAAAAAAACGTTAAGAATTGGATAATGATGACCATGTGATTGTTTTGTTGCAACAGCAACAAGATTAACAACCAACAATGATGAGTATGATGATGACAACAACAACGACAATGAAACGACAGGCTACAACTTTGGCAATAAGAATGATGTGGCCGTTGAGGATAATGATGATTCTGATGATGATGATGATGATGTTGCTGATGATGATGCTGATGCTGATGGTGGCGTTTCTTTATTGTGTTGCAGATGTTTGTAAAAGTTTTTTGGTGGCTGGCTGGTTGGCTAGTAGTTGTTGCAATACGATGAGTAGAAGTATGTCGCTTGACTGAAACCATTGGAATTTGCATGACATCGGCCTCATTAATGAGTTGTCATCCTCGTTTTTCTTTTGTATTTCACATCGCCCTCCTGCTCAATGCCATTTTTGTAAGTTTTTTTTTTGTTTTTCCACGGTTTTAATAGCAAAACTTCAGCGTAACATTTAAAGCAACCGAAAGGTGTATTTCATTTCGTATGCACATAAACACACACATGCAGCTAGAAATTCCCGCAAAAAAAAAAGAAGTCATGATATGAGCCAGGATTGTTTCTTGATTCACACAGCACAATACAACACAACACAGCACAACACAATCAACAAGTGGAATTAGGATTGTCTGAAGTTGTTTAATTTGATATGTTAAGTGTTGCAGAAAGACTGGCTGACTCTTTGACTGGCTACATACATACACTGACTGAATGCCTCCTCATGATATCATTATTTATGTGTATATGTGCATGTGTGTGATTATACTTGCATATGTATTTACGTTTCTGTTATGCTTTTAACTGAATTAAAGGAAATTCGCAATAATAACAACTACAACTACAACAACAACAAAATGAAATGAAATGAAATGAAATGAAATAATGATAAATGCGT
>QOCX01000265.1:56308-70421 GCA_005959815.1 Sarcophaga bullata
ACAACTGCATAAAAACGACATACAACTGCTCATTATATTAAAACTGTCCACAGAGTAATCTCTGTATGTAGGCTGTACCAACGTAATCCTGACTGAAGAGTTGTAATGATGAATTATGTATGCATATAGACTACTGTACTGTGAAGATCATTATTTTTAGTTTGATTTTGGCTGTTGCTTACACACTGTTTTCATAATATCTTTCGCGATAGGAAATTAAGATACTGGCCAACATCAAATATCATAAATTTACGCCTTTAACTAAGAAATAAAACACTGTTCGCATCACACTGGCCTTTGCCTCTTGTCCAAAAAACCAGCTGTTATACCAACTACGTCACTTAGTTTGAGTTTGACAGCTATTGACTGCAAAGCGACAGGCATTGATAGAACAAAAGTTGAAAAACCTGTAAAATACGGCTATGAATTGCTACTATACCCAATCTATCCTAAGGACACTCTACATATTGTCTCTTGTCCCAAAAAAAAATAGCTGTGGTACAAACTACGTCACTTAGTTTGAGTTTGACAGTTACTGACTGCAGAGCGACAGACGTTGATAGAATTAAAGTGTCAAAAGTGTCAAAAGTGACAAAAATCCATGGAATTCGACTATGAATTGCTGCTACACTCAATTGATCCTATGGATATAGTTCTGTTACATTTCTCTACCTTCATTTTTTAATTTCAAGCTTAAAGAAATTTGACTTCAACAATTTAATCGTCTTACGAACAAATATATTGTAATGACTTCCACAATATAACGCAAGCCTTAGACAAAGTGTGTTTAGTTCTAAGGGGACTGGAATGAAAAATACATCGAATTAACTCACTATAAACCCAGTTTTCTTAGGTATTTTAAGGATTTGAATTTACGTTTCAAATAAAACACAAAACTAATGAACTGTTCTGTTCTGTAACAGTAAAAAATAACAACAAAAGCCTGTAAATAAACCGTTATTATGAAAGGTAAATAGATAAACTTTTACCATCACCTGTAAGAAATAAAAAGGAATTTTATCTGAAAATAAAATCAAAATAAAATATTTCTATCATTACAGGGGTGCACCTGTAGGCAAGACAAATCAAACAATTTTATGAAGAGATTTCAATCAAATTTATAACCACAATATAGACGGTATTTTTTTCGTTTTCCTACTGTTATAGAAGACATTTCATTTAATCTGAAATTATTAATCATACGTAATTAAACTCAAAACGGTTTTAAACAATGTAAGCAAGCTAGAGATAGATAGATGTACGTTAAAGCGAGAACTTAAAACACAAATAAGACATGAAAACATGAAAAAAAAAAGATCATTTTCTTTTTATACGCATTTTAATTCTTTACAATTAATTAAATTGAATATAATTTTTTATTGTGTGCCTTGAAATAAATTCAGAAAAAGAGATACAAAAGAAAAAAAAAATAACAACAACAAATAAAGATTCTAATTGATTACACTCGCACAGTTAGGCTTATAACAAGTTCCAGAAGAAGAAGAAATCCATCAAATTTGAAAATCTCTACACGATTAGAACACAAAACAAATAAATTTATCCGCACATTGTAGAAAAAAAACATTCTAAAAAAGAACATAACAAATGTTATACGTTTTATCCGACAATTGTAGAAAAACATAATCAAAGTCAGTGGTAAGAAACCGGGTGTTAATAAAAACAAAAACAAACAAAAAAAAGATGAAAGATGAAAGAAAAAGGAGAATTTCAAATAAGAAATAAAATCGACTATCTTTGGAATTTTATTTTTGATCTTAATTGACATTAAAAACGAAATTTATAGAGCCATTAATCAAGCTACTGATAGTTTAATGACCCGTTTTTTTTTCTCTTGTGTTCTTTTTTTTTCAGGGCATCTTGTATTAGGGTTATAAGCAGATGTCAAAGGTTAATATATGTTTTAATTTCTTCTTTGTATTATCACTTACCTTATTAACTAATAAACTTAATAAAATTGCTAGAATTAAAATAGAAGGCATTGTTGTATTGCTGCTGCTGCTGCTGCTGCTGGTGCTGCTGCTGTTGTTGTTGTTGATTTTTATATTCCTACAACAACTGGAACGGTTTAATAAATTGTTTGTTGTTAACGCTGACGATGACGATAACGATAACAACGACGACGACCTTTTCTGCTTCATTGTGGCTGCTGATGATGACGATGATGATGTTGTGGACGACGGTTTTGACGTTTTTGTTGACAATTTTCTGCGAAAATGTTTGGTAAACATTTTATTTGTTAAAGAAGGTGTAAGTTTTGAAGTTTTTTCTTTTAATGGTATTAAATACATTAGGATTTATTTTTTTAATAAAAAAAAAAAACAAAATATTTTTTTATGAAAAACTGTTTTTGATTTTAAAATAATTTCGTTTAAAAATTAAGATTAAATTTTTTCTGTTTTATCGCACTATTATTTAAAAATGTTTTTATAATATTTATAAGGAAGCATGTTACCTTTTAATAATCAATTTAATATTTTAACTAGTTATTGCTAATGAATTTATAAGTAATTTTCTTCTTTATTTATTTTTTCTTTAATTTAAACACCACATTCACTATTCGGTTCGATTTTATTTAAATTCTATGGCATTATGTGTTATTGTTTTTTTTTTTTATTTAAGAATTATGATTTTTCAAAAAAAATTCACTCAATCTGTAAAGAAAAGAATGGTAGAGATATTAAAATTTTGTTTTTAAATAATATATAAAATATTAATAATTAATTCAATTTTCAATAAATTTAAAAAAAAAATTAAAAAAAAATTAAAGAAAAAAATAAATCAAGTTAATAAGTCAGTGCCTTTTTGAATTTCATAATCCTTAACAGAAAGGACAACACTGGCTAATGTCAAACTGTCAAACAAGCTTGCATTTTACAAACACACAAGTATTGGTAGCAGACTTTGAGGAGAAGGTGGGTCCTACGGTAACATTACTTTTCTAAAACAAAATTATCACTTAACCAAGGCTTATATTGAGAAATACGACAGAGACTCTGCACCATCAATTTAAATTTCAGTTTACTAATCTTAATAAAGGCCGTATGCACAGGAAAAGTTTGTACATTCTGGATGCCAAGTTGAGGCCTCTACATTCGAAACAACTAAAGACATTGTGGGTGTGTCTTACAAATATTGTTATTAGACAACGAATAGTACTAGATTTTGAGGAAAAAATGGGAAAAACCATTTTTTTTTCTCGAATAAAAATTATCCGTGAACCAATTGAGAAATAGGACAGAGACTCTGCATCTTCAAATAGGTTAGTTGAGGCCGTATGCGCAGAAAAAATTTGTAAATTCTGGACACTCAGTTGAGGTCTCTACAAATGAAACTAAAACTAGAAACATTCACATCATGTCGTGATGTGTCAACCAAATATTAAAAGTCCGACAGATGTTGGAAGTCATAGACCTCTGACAAGGTTTAGTTGTATCAATTTAAAATTATCCCTAGAGTATAAAATGGACACGTCAACGCAAGATACGTGTAGCATGAAGTCGCCGTAGTCTTATAGCTAGATGCGAGGCCACGGTTCAAACCCCAGGTCAGACATCTCGAATAAAACGAAATATTTCTTCGACGTCTTCATCTCTCTCTCAGCAGATTTCTGGAAAAAACTCTGTGAATATATAAAAACATTTCCATGATAAAGCTTCTAAAAAATCTGTAGCTCGGAATCGACTTTGAACTGTAGGTCCATTCACTAATAGATAAAATTAACACTTCTACGTGCAGCTTCTATTCATATACGATATCAATCACAGGAGTGTTTAGCCTAGTACCACTAAAGTACTGACAAATTTTTCTGCCATTTTGTTGCCGTGAATAAGAGATATTTATTGACTATAACCACAGAAAAAAAAAACAAATTAACACGTTGACTGCCAACTACGAGATAACTAGTAGATTGCGTTCCCTTCTAGAGAGTCAACTACGAGTTATCTCGTAGTAATATAATATGAAAAATTAAAAATGGTAATTTTTGGCAAGTTTTCTGAAAACTGCCGTGGCAGTCAACATGCTAAGATAGGTTGTGTGTCAATAAAGTCCATGGCGAACTTATATTAGTATGTTCATGGCATAATCCATTTCGAATATCTTCAAGAGCATAAAACCTTGCACTTAACATTACCGATTTCCCAAGAAAAGTAGGTTCCTTCGAAAATGTACATTTTCATCCTCTTATTCTGCCCATACAGTTCAGTTATTTACCCGATTATACGCTATAGTTTCCATAAAAACAAACAAATAGTATCAGATTCGCCCCAATATTTGAATCTTTTTTTTTTAGTAAAAGATATTAAATTTAAATCGTACGTTTAAGTACATGCATTAACTTATTAAGATTTTCAAGTAATTCAGCTCTAGCACGTCCATTAACACTGATTCTGTAAATGCCTAACCGATCCAATATTCGAATTAATCTTATCACTTTTTTAATTACTTTAATAACTTTACGTACATGTCGGTACATTACAGGCCTGTCAAAAGAGTGCCCACTTTTCAAGATCGCTTTTCTTCCTTGAAAGTCAATCCTTTCATAAAGTCGATCCTTTCATAAATTATGATGATGGATTACATGTAAGAAAATGAAAGTTTTTCTTCTCCATATATTATCAATTGCCGAAAAGTGGTTTTCGGCAGGTTTGAGTTTTAAAATTAAATTAATTAATTTGCATCATATAATTTAACACAGGATTTATTGGCTTTATATTTTCAAATCAATTCGATGTAAAATCATCTGCCACTGTATTTTCAACAGCCTTATTTTGATAAGAAATAATTAAATAAAATTAAATGATTTCCTCCTCATACTTTCAAAGCTCCCTTCATGTCTTCGAATTTACAAAATATGTCTGTGCACAATAAATCTTCTTGTCCTTTAACAAAAATTCATCTTTTAAAATATCATCGTATTATTTTAATTAAAAAAGAAAACACGTTTGTATAATAAAAAAAAAAATTCAAAAAAAAAAAAAAAAAAAAAAAAATGCAATAAACCTGACCATACCTAATAATAAATAATAAAATGCAAATAAAAATGAAAATGAAAGAGAAAGAGAAGAACGAAAACAGTTTCTTTGGTGAATTTTCATTTCATTTCATTTCTTTTTCAATTTTTATCATCATCATATGTTTTTATAAAATTCATTCATCATTTGACTGCCTTTAAAAACTGGCAAGCAACAAAAAAAAATGAAAAGGAAAAAAGAGAAAATAAAAATAAAAAGCATCATGTTTAATGCAAATGCAATTCAATTTACATTCATTTAAAATTCACAATTTTCTTCTGAATTCTTGTTTCTTTTTTTTTTTGTCATACAACTTCTCGCTTTATACTCGTACATGCAATCAAAAATTATACTGTGATGTGCCAGATGATGTGATTATTATGTGGATTATGATCAATTCTTTAAAATATTGCAAAAAAAAAATCCAAAAACTATCAAGTGAAATATGCTTAGAAGAAATTTTAAGGCAATGAATTAAAGATCTATCAACAGATTTATTATGGCCAATTGAGCATTAAAAATAATTCATCGATGATATGATTTACTAGATTATCTTCAATGTATAAATGAACTGATATTCAGCCTCGCCATCTCCTTTAAAAATACCCAGCATTTTCTTGATTAGGATGTTATCACAAGTTATATCAAGTTATCACATCAGGTAACGAATCGTGGCTATAGGGCTGCGAAGTCGGAACCAAAGCTTCAACTAGAAAACATTGCTTTTTACAAAATCCATCAGTAATTTCCAACAAAAGGCAGTAAAATGAAATTGCTTAATGACTTAGGAAAAGTAAGCGTCTGGAATTGGTAGAAAATAAGTCATTTTCTAATCATCAAACTTTAACCGCCAATTTTCAAGGATATGACCCCCAAATTCCCAACAATTTACGAAAGAAAGAAAGAATTATCGAGAGAAATCAAAAAATAAAAAAACCATATACAATGTTGAAGAAAATAATAGGGAACAGTCCGTATTTCTTAATAGGTATGTTGAAGTGGTAGTTTTGATTACCAGAGGTCACTTGAGAACACACAGTTGCCCATTGTGAGACCACAAGAGAAAATATGGCATAAAATTCTGAGTACCGAGCTTTGGCTTTCACTGTGAATTAATTTTTACATCTTTTTGTTTAAATTTGGGAAATAGTCCAAAAATAGTTTCAAAAGCGAACTCAATTGTACTATTTCATGCTGCACAATAAGAGCCATACTTGAGGAAGTTTGATTTATGCACTAGAGTTCTAGAAAATGTGTCATTTGACGTCAAAAAAAATCTACAAAGGAGGGTATGACAGCCAACAATACATTTGTCGTAATAACTGGTACAACGTCCTTTGCACGCAAGCGTTATTTAAAATTCTTAACAAATTGTCAACTTCTAGAAAAACAAATCAATGAACAAACACCAAAAAAAATCTACAAAGGAGGGTATGACAGCCAACAATACATTTGTCTTAATAACTGGTACAACGTCCTTTGCACGCAAACGTTATATAAAATTTCTTAATAAATTGTCAACTTCTAGAAAAACAAATCAATGAAAAACACCTATCAATGCGGAGTAATAAAATATACTCTTCTGAAAACATACCATCTGGCATCCCACTTCAGCACATAAAAAAAAAGTAAAACAAAACGTCATTGTCATCATAATCATTGTAAAACTTAACAGCAAATGAGCTGACTGACTGGTTCAACCTGCATACAAAACACTTACGCATGCACACACAACATTATCGTCATCATATCCCTGAGAGTAGAGAATCACAGATGATGAGCAAAACAAAAAACAAAAAAGGGAAACAAAAAATTATGTTTTCATAAAATGATCAGCGTTGTTGTCGTCATCAACAATATACCACACCAACAAACAGAGTGCAACAAGAAAGAAAGAACGAAGATCGATGATGATGATGATGAACATTAACAACAACAACAACAACAGCAACAACAGCAGCAACATTGTCAATGTTGTCACTTGTTACCAGACGGCACAACAGCCTCTACCACTAAACGTGGCTGAGCAGCAGTCATTGTCAGCCACTGACAATAATAAAAAGAACATACACAACAATACTCGTACACAAAAAAAAGAAATGAGCGAGCATGCATTTCATTTTAATACTCCGTTTAGAGACGAGTAATAATGAATTCAAACACAGGGAAAATTAGTGGCAAACAACTAAGCTGAGTAAGACAAACTTATGCTTATTTACTCAATAAGTAAGTGTGCGTGTGTGTGTGTGTTTATAACAAGATCTAATTTGTATGCAATTTTGTTTATGCATTTGCATTCACTTTATAGTTTAAACTCTCTCTTACTCTCGACTGTTGTTCGTACTCCGTTGTTGTTTCTCTCAACACCCTGGTTACAAACACTACCCCCTTTTGTGTTCTTCTTCTTCTTTAAGGAGTATAATGAATTTGGTGCTGTGTGGTGGAAATTAAAAAATAAAAACAAACCAAGAAACCACATGATGAGTATTTGTTTGACTAATTGTTTTTGTTTTTGGTTTTTTTTTTGTTATTGTTGTTGTTATGGTTTTGTTTTGGTTTTTATTTGTGGTCATTGAAATCTTCTTTGTTTGTTTTTATTTGTTTTGCTTGCTGCTAAAAGATTCTCCCATGATAATATTCGTGTTTTTGTTTTTATGCGTCTTTTTTTTATTTACATTTTATTGGAATTTTCTTCTCGTTTATTTTCCTCTTTTATGATTACATGTGTGTATGTGTGTGTCGGTTCGTTCGTGGCCATTTATCCATCTGTCGTTTTGTTTGTTGTCGTTTGTTTGTGTGTTTTTTATAAACAGGGTGTTAATTATTCGTTTTATAAATTAATTAATTAATTTGCATTTATTACTATAAATAAACAGCAGCAACGACAACAACAACAACAAATATTTAATAAGTAAGTTTAAATGTTTATGCAAAAGATTGTATGCAAAGAATTACACTCTCGTAGTAATATAGAAGAAGAAGAAAAAAAATTAAACACGAAGAAAAATTCTCATAAAACGGAAGTCGTTGACTTTGTCCATACAACAACAATAAATGATTTATTAAAATTATGACGATGCATGATGTGATGATGTTGACTACTTTTGCGCGCACATACACACACACACACACACTAATATGCTTTCTTTCTTTCCATATTGCTATACAGTTTCTATGAGCATGTGATTATTTTTTTGTATAGAAATGAGAGTAAAAACCAGAGTTTTGTTTGTGCTTTAAATAGTAGTTGACCGGAAGTTATATTGCATTTTTACATTTTTTTTTTGTTTTTGTTTTTTTGTATTGTTACTCACTCTTACATATACACACTTAGCATTATAAAAATACTAGACATGTGTAGTCAAGTTGCGTGTTTTTTCTCTTCGGTTTTTTTTTTGTTTTTTTTTTTCGTTGTTGTTTACGTGTTTAGTGGGTGAATTTGTTTTTAATTTTTTTTTTTTAAGAATTTTACTGCTTGTTTTTGTGTGTGGTTCTCTGTTGGTATGTTGCCTGCATTTAATTTGTAATTGGAGCACTTAATGCCTGCCTACCCTGCCAGAGTTGATAATAATGTTGGTAATTTGTTATAAATATTTGTTTATTTTCTTTTTTAATATGCCTTTTAAAATTGAATAAAAAAAAATAGATTAAAAACAAAAGCAGAGAGTAAAACAGCTACATATGTGTGTGTGAGTATGTATGCATATCATATGTAAGTGTTAATTGTTTGCAATAAATTGAATTGAAAGAAATTACGGGTCGTTTTCATGTAACCGGTTTTGTTTTGTTTTGTTTTTGCATTACAAGATTAATTTGTAATTGTATACCATAAAAGAAAATTAATGTTAATTAGAAATGACTAGCGGCTAATTTGTATTTGTTACACCTTGATTTACCATATATTTCTAGTTTAAAATTTACAATTAAATCGCTAATGCAAAATAAATTGTAGGTTTTATGAGAAACATTAAATTGTCAACTTTGTTTTTCAATGCCAATTGATATGAAATATTTTTTCACACGCTCTAGCTTTCTATTTAGTTTGAAAGAATGTGAAGTGTTTTAATTAATAAAAACAAAAACAAAAACTATTTTTAATACATCACATAATTAAAACATATAAGTGGAGTACAAGTCTTAACGCCAAGCCTTTTTTATCAAGAGAAATGAGTCATTTAAGTGCAAAATTCCAATAAAATAATGATAATTACAGTACATTTAAATATTCAGATAAAAAAAAATGCTACGATTTATAATTGGCATTTAAAAAACTCCAGTGCAATTGAGAGCAATTATAAGGAATATTGTTCTTTAAATTCTTCTCTATCTCAGGCAGAGATAAGGCCTTTTTAAGGCCTATGTTATATATTGTATTCAAAAGAAAGAATTACAGACACAGGAATATATGATACGTATTCCACGAGTGGCGGAACTTAGTTTAACGTCGATTCCAAATAACGAATTTCTGGAGCATGAAGACTAAAACGAATAAAAATTGTCGTAGTCTAATAGGTCCCTGTGGTCTAGTAGAAAGTGTGTTGGCTTATTAGATGTGGCGTAGTCTAATAGGTCGCCGTAGTCTAGTACGAAGTGTGTTGGCTTATTAGATGTGAAACCTCGGTTCAAACCGCAGGGCCCAGTACATCAAAAACGAAATATGAAAAATATTTCTTCGGCAGTTTGAGTTTCTCTGAGATCAAATAAAATTACCATGAAAAGTTTTTCAAATCCTATCGTTCGAAGTCAACTTTAAACTGCAGGTCCCGCACTCATGTATAAAATTAACACACACATTCAGCATGGGTGGTGATGTGAAAAACTAGGTTGTAATCCTGACTAAAGGCTTGTAATGTGTGATTAAGTGAGTAAAGTCTGAAGATCTTAAATTTCTCTAAATGGCACCTTAGTTGGAAAATCTTAGCGTTTGGAAGAAATACAAAAATATTCAGTGGAAATTAGTGCTTACACCCAATATCTTTATGACTATGAAATAAATTTCACAAACGCCGCAATCCAATTAAATCCCTTTATCTTTGGCCCAGTTTCTTTAAAGCAAATGAAACCACTGACTGATAATCCTTTTAAGTTCCCCATTAATACAGTTGGTAAGACTTCTATAGCAAAAAACAACACGTTTTTTACCCAAAAAAAAAGAAAACCCAAACAAAAAAATCAATAGGAAAACTCTCATACACATAGAAAATTTTTACGACCTTTACACTAAAAAGAAGAGAAAAAAAAATGAAAAAAGGCAAAAGCAACAGCAAAGTTCATTCATGAGCTAATTAGTGGCGATCAATGCACATTTTTTTGTATTTTATTTCTTATTTTTATTTTATTTTTATGACACCCATAAACCATGAACCCATATTTACACAACATTATAGAGAGAGAGAAAATAAAATGAAAAAAAAGAAGGAAAAGAAAAAAAATTAAAGGGAAATAAAATTTTTTAAATTCTCACACACAATTACTGGATGCCACTGGCGTTTGCTGGTATCAATAGAAAAAATAAAAATAAAATAAAAATAAAAATAAAATTAAAAATAAATACAAACAGTAATTAAATTAAATTCCTTTTGTTTTTTTCTTTTTCTTTCGTTTTTTTTTCGGTTTTTTGAAGAAAAACATTTTTGGAAGGAATTTAAACTACTTTTTGGAACTGCAGTAAATTTCCTAAACAAAACATTTTATGGTTCCAAACTAATCTTTAAAGAGAAGCAATTCTAATTTGGAATGTTTTGTTTTTTTCAAGAATTATTCTAACACAATCAAAGCGAATAGAATTAAAAGCCATTAATTTTCTTTTAATGTATGCTTCGGCCGCAAAATCAAGTGTTATTTGGGTAAGAGTGTGGTGGCATCGTAAAATGGATTTATTTTTTCTAATACTGTTACAGGTTCTTTGTTCCATTTTATTTAGTTTTTATTTTTATTTTTAACTCTTATACTAGAGTCTGCCTTCTGAGTTGTTTAGAAGAATCGAACGAATTCATTCGCTTTTGACATCAGAGCTTGACTCGCCATAACAAGAACAAATTTGTCAAAAATGTGAAGAAACAGTGTTCAATTGCAACAGTTTTCATTGAAAATATTTGTTTTGTAACTCGTTATCATTAAAATAATAAGGAACTGCCTTAAACAACATTATAAAGATAGACACCGCCAAAGAGATGAAAACTATAAATGAAGCTCATCGCTGAATATCGCTGCGGCATGGCGAAAACAGTATAAAACAGAACTGCAATTGAAACTCTTTCAGAATATATTTTACTTTAATACTGGGTCCTTACTTTGGGTATTAGACACTGCGTTAACACGAGGATATTGTGTCTAATGGGCACTACATTCAAGTGGTCAAAATACATTGACTACAAGAGTACACAGACTTCGTTTATTTACGAAAGCTTCTGAGCACTTATTCAGAATAAGGATCTCAAGGCGATCAATATGTTGACTCGATCTACATCGATCTAATCGATAGAACACAAACTTGTAACCAGTGCGTCAGTAATATTTCTTAGAACACTATCCTACAAACCGGAGTATTAACTTCTAGAGTGTTATACTCACTGATACCGATCAATACCGTGAGTTGGTTCAGGACAATAGAATTAGGGAAAGTATTATAAGGATACGCGATTAATATCGAGAACAATTCAAGAACAGTGGTCATAATATACTAGCATCTCTAAAAGGCAAATATAATAATTCTGATTAGAAATAATTTTAACACAAGTACCCTACTTCTGTATGTGTTTGTTCACTTTTTCCTTCAAGAATCCAATGATTTTCAAAAAACGTCATCACTTATCACAGAAATGGTTGTAGTATTGGGTGTCAATGATTAAAGCCAACTCTGTCCCAAGAAGTGGCATTGCCTGATCTGCTTATTTTGCTCTTATTCTTTTAAAAAGCTTCTGGTTGTAAAAGAGAACTTTACAATAGAAGTTTACAGTAGAGTTTTCGGCAAACTTATTACTTATTTTCTTAATTGGTCATAAAAACCCTTTAGTCAGGTTTACGATCTAGCTTCTTACTTCACCCATGTTGTGGATGTTCGTTTTATTCATAAGTGGTAGGACCTACAGTCTAAAGTTAACTCCGAACAACAGATTTTTGAAAAGTTTTCCTGGTAGAGCACTATCAAACAAATATCCTTTTCATATTTCGTTCTGTTCAAGATGTCTGAGCTACAATTTGAATCATGTACTCTCATCTAATAAGACCACACACTACCTACTAGACTACGGCGACTTACGGCAAGAGTTTCCACCACTAATACAATATACTTCAAATGGTTTCAACTTTATTTGTTCAACTGTTGTTTCAATGTTTTAAGTCAAGCCTCTATCAAGGTGAATGCCATTGTTGAGGCTCTAATTGGTTATTTAATTGACAGAAACAGGAAAACCGTTTAATCATTAAGGACGTACAAATGTGCCTACTTATTGATATGTTCGAAGTATAAAGAAAATATATAACGGGCAATTAAATATCACCAATCGATTGGGAAGATCACTCAATTACAACTTCCTTTATAATAAACTCGCTTCCGATTATTTCGCTTTTTATACTTCCCCATGAAGAAAGTTTTATACACGTACATACATACATACATACACGCATAATTGGTCTTTGCAACCCTTCAGATTACGACCTAGTTCCTCACACGACTTGGGAAAGAGGTTAAGAAAAAGATTTTCCCTATAAAACATTGCGTGAACCACTGATCAAAATCGATCTGAAAGTGTTGTTCTAAGATAAACGCAACCACTAAGTGAAAATATTTAATTTTCGGTACACAAGTCCCTGTTTTCTATTGCAGCACAATTCTTTGTAACATGAATAGAACACGGAGTTTGTAGGCAAGCACTTTAACCACCATTAATCACTTAAGCATTCATTAAAAATAAAAATTTTAAATTCAAATAAAACGTTACATTTAAAATAATTTTTTACATTAAAATTTTGCATTATTTTTTATAAAAAGTTACTAAAAAAATATATCAACTGTAAATGGCATAAAAAAAAGTAATTTTTTGTTTAAAAAAAAATAAAAAATTTTAAACTGAAGCTTATAAAATTAAAAGATTTTTTTTTTTTTTTTTTTTTTTTTTTTTAATTTTGCCCTAAGCAAATTTTAATTCCATTATAAAAATGTCACTTTTTTCTATTAAATTATTTCAAATATTGATGATGATAAACAGAGTTCATATAATTCATAACAAAAAACCATTCACTTTTTAAACTCTTTAACGCCAATTTTTTTCTTTTTTTTTTCATTTTTTTATAAAAAAAATTTTTTTTTGGTTAGTTTTTTGATAAAATGCCGACGCTGTTGCGGTTCCTTTTTCTTTTATTTTCGTTTTTGCAATAATTTTAAATATTAAATACGTTTTCAAATATTTCGAAAAAAAATTTCATCAAAAAAAATTTATAAACAACAACTGTTTATTTGTGTTATTATTGTAACGTTTATTATTATTTTTCATTTTTTTTTATCATAAATCGTATGTTTTCCTTACAGATGTAGTCTCGGCATCTCAATGCAATAATCATACTGACACTTACATAAGCACTTGTAAACAGAGAATTTGAGAATATTATTGAGAATATGCCACATACACCAGAAAACAAAACATTCACACACATACACATATATACACAAGCACATAAGCGAGCATAGTAAAAATGCAAATCCCAATAGAGCAAAAGAGAGTAACCGTGTGTGTGTGTGTGTGCATAGTAGAGTACTGTTAAAATACCATACAACATGAATACAATAAACGCAAGTACAATAAAATAAAAAATAAAAAACAAAAACAAAACTGTCGATTTAGTTTGTCGTTGAGTTGACAATCACCACAATGGCACTGCGAGCCATAGCAGCAGTAATAGCATATGATTGTAAACCATACACAATCATTTAAATACAATAATAACAACAACAATAATATAATAATAATAAAAATAATACAATTTATAAAAAAAACAACAACAACAACAACAAATCTTATGGAAAAAAATTTATAAAAAAAAATAGTTGAATGAATATGTACATTTATATGTACATATAG
>QOCX01000265.1:72275-92822 GCA_005959815.1 Sarcophaga bullata
ACAGCTGGTAAGATTTCTAAGCAAAAAACAACAGTTTTACCAAAAAAAAAAACCCAAACAAAAAATCAAAGAACTCCATACACATAGAATATTTTACGACTTACTTATACATAAAAAGAGAGAAAAAAATGAAAAAAGCAAAGCAACAGCAAAGTCATTCATGAGCTAATTAGGCCGATCAAATGCACATTTTTTTGTATTTTATTCTTATTTATGTATTTTTATGACACCCAATAACATGAAAACCCATATATACACACATGTATTAGAGGAGACGGAAATAAATGAAAAAAAAAGGAAGGAAAGAAAAATTAAAGGGAATAAATTTTTTAAATTCTCACACACAATTACTGGATGCCACTGGGTTTGCCTGTATCAATAGAAAAAAATAAAATAAAAAATAAAAATAAAAATAAAATAAAAATAATACAAACAGTAATTAAATAAATTCTTTTGTTTTTTCTTTTTTCTTTCGTTTTTTTCATGTTTTTGGAAGAAAACATTTTTGGAAGCGAATTTTAACTACTTTTGGAACTGCAGTAAATTATCCTAAACAAAAACCAATTTTATGCGTCCAAACTAATCTTTAAAGAAGAAGCAATTCTAATTTTGGAATTGTTTTGTTTTTTCAAGAATATTCTAACACAATCAAAGCGAAAATGAATTCAAAGCCATTAATTTTCTTTAAATGGTATGCCTTCGGCCGCCCGAAATCAAGTGTTATTTGGCGTAAGGAGTGTGGTGGCATCGTAAAAGGATTTATTTTTTCTAATACTGCTTACAGCGTTCTTGTTCCATTTTTATTATTTTTATTTTTATTTTAACTTTTTTTATACTAGAGTCTGCTCTGAAGTTGTTTAGCCAAGAATCGACGATCTATCGCTTTTGACATCAAGAGCTTGTCGCACATACAAGACAAATTTGTCAAAAATGTTGCAAGAAACAGTGCTTCATTTGCAACAGTTTCATTGAAAATATTTGTTTTGTACTCGTAATCATTAAACTAATAAGGAACTGCCCTTACACATTATAAGATAAGACACCCGCAAAAGAGATGAAAACTATAAATGAAGCTCATTCGGCTGGAATATCGCTGCGCATGGCGAAAACAGTTAAAACAGAACTGCAATGAACTCTTTCAGTATATTTATAACTTTCATACTGGGGTCCTTACTTTGGGTTATTAAGACACTGCGTTAACACGAGGATATTGTGTACTAATGGGCACTACATTCAAGGTGGTCAAAATACATGACTACAATGGAGTACACAGACTTCGTTTATTTACGAAAGCTTCTGAGCACTTATTCCAGAATAAGGCATCTCAAGGCGATCAATATGTTGACTCGAATCTACATCAGATCTAACTCGAGTAAACACAAACATTGTAACCAGTGGCCGTCAGTAATATTTCTTAGAACACATATTCTACAAGCCGCCGAGTATTAACTTCTAGAGTTTATATATGATACGAATCAATACCGTGGAGTTGGTTCGGACAATGAATTAGGGAAAGTTTATAAGGATACGCGATTAATATCGAGAACATTCAATAACGTGGTCATAATATACTAGCATCCTAAAAAGCAAATATAATAATTCGATTTAGAAATAAATTATTAACACAAGTACCCTACTTCTGTATGTGTTTGTTCACTTTTCCTTCAAGAATCCAATGATTTTCAAAAAACGTCAGTCACTTATCACAGAAATTGGTTGCTATAGTTGGCAGTGCTCAATGATTAAAGCCACTCTGTCGCCAAGAAGTGGCATTGCACTGATCTGGACTTATTTTGCCCTCTTATTCTTTCTAAAAAAGCTTCTGGTTGCAAAAGAGAACTTTACAATAAATTTAACAGTAGAGTTTTCGGCAATTATTACTTTTTTTATTGGTTCATTAAAAACCCTTTAGTCAGGTTTACGATCTAGCGTTCTTACTTCACCCAGTGTGCGATGTTCGTTTTATTCATAAGTGGTAGGACTACAGATCTAAAGTTAACTCAAGTACAACAGATTTTTGAGAAAGTTGTTCCTGTGGCCACTATCAACAAATATCCTTTTCTATTTCGTTCTGCTTCAGAGTCTGACAGCCTACAATTTGAATCATTACTCTCATTAATAAAGACATCCCTCTCTAGACTACGGCGAACTTACGGCAAGAGTTTCCCCACTACATACAATATTACATTCAAATGCGTTTCAACTTTATTTGTTCAATTTTGTTCATGTTTTTAATCAAGGGCATCATCAAGGTGAATTTGCCACTTGGTTGGAGGCCCCTTAATTAGGTTATTTAATGACAGAAACAGGAAAACACGTTTAATAATTAAGGACGCGGTACAAATGTGCCTACTTAACTGATATGTCGAATATAAAGAAAATATATAACGGGCATTTAAATAATTCACATGATTTGGGCAAGAATCACTCAATTACAACTTCCTTTATAATAAACTCGCTTCCGATTATTTCGCTTTATTAATACTTCCCCATGAAGAAAGTTATTACAAAAAAAACCCCGTACATACTACATACATACACGCATAATTGCTTTGCAAACCCTTTCAAGATTACGACCTAGTTTCCTCACACGACTTTGGGAAAGGAGGTTGAAAAGATTTTCCCTAATAAAACATTGCGTGAACACTGGATCAAAATCCGATCTGAAAGTAGATTGTTCTAAGATAAACGCAACCACTAAGTGAAAATAATTAATTATTTTTTTTCCCGGTACAATCCCTGTTTTCTATTGCAGCACCAATTCTTTGTAACATGAATTGACACGAGTGTTGATAGGCAAGAACTTTAAACCACCATTAATCACTTAAGCATTCATTAAAATAAAAATTTTTAAATCAAAATAAAACGTTACATTTAAAATAATTTTTTTACATTAAATTTTGCCATTAATTTTTTATAAAAAAGTTTACTAAAAAAATATATCAACTGTAAATGGGCATTAAAAAAAAGTAATTTTTTGTTTAAAAAAAAATAAAATTTAAAACTGAAGCTATATAAAATTAAAAGATTTTTTTTTTTTTTTTTTTTTTTTTTTTAATTTTGGCCCTAGCAATTTTATTCCATTATAAAATGTCACTTTTTCTATTAAATTATTTCAAATATTTGATGATAAACAGATCATATAATATAAACAAAAAAACCATTCACTTTTAAACTCTTTACGCCAATTTTTTTCTTTTTTCATTTTTTAAAAAAAAAATTTTTTTTTGGTTATGGGTTTCTTTGAATAAAATTGCCGACGCTGTTGCGGTTCCTTTTTCTTTATTTTCGTTTGCAGATAATTTTAAATTATTAAATACGTTTTCCAAATATTTCGGGAAAAAATTTCATCAAAAAAATTTATAACAACACACTGTTTATTTGTGTTATTATTGTAAGTAATATTATTATTTTCATTTTTTATCATTAAATCGTATGTTTTCCTTACATTGATGTAGTCTCGGCCATCTCAATGCAATAATACATACTGCACGTTACATAAGCACTTGTAAAACAGAGGGAATTGGAGAATATTATTGAGAATAGCCCATACACCAGAAAACAAAAAACTTACAACACATACACATATATACACAAGCACATTAAGCGAGAGCATTAGTAAAATGCAAATCCCAATAGAGCAAAAGAGGGAGTTAAACCGTGGTGTGTGTGTGCTGCATAAGTAGGAGTACTGTTAAAATACCATACAACATGAATAACAATTAAACGCAAGTACAATAAAATAAAAAATAAAAAACAAAACAAAACTGTCGATTTAGTTTGGTCGTGGTTGACCAATCACCAGCAATGCAACTGCGAGCCATTAGCAGCAGTAATAGCTATGATTGTAAACCATACACAATATTATAATACAATAATAACAACAACAATAATAATAATAATATAAAAATAATCAATTTTATAAAAAAACAAACAACAACAACAACAATCTTATGAAAACAAAAATTTATAAAAAAAAGTAGGTTGAATGATAGTACATTTATATGTACATATTAGTATGTATGTTATTATATATGTAATACTATATACCGTATAACATAAAACAACGTATGTATGCTACGTACATACATATTATAAATAACTATTGTATTAAAATTAAGAGTTTTAAAAGTACTTCATACAGAGAGGGGAGAATATAAAAAGTAGGTTTACATATTATATGTACGTATGGTTGTGTTTATTACTACATATCCATAAAATATTGATTTTTTTTTAATTATATTATACGGTTTCTTTTATTCAATTAAATTAATTCTAAGTAAAATAAAACCAAAAAGACAACAACTAATTACAATAAAAAATCTAATCGCAAATCCCCCAAAAAAAAAAGAAATTATTTAATTTTAACAATTTAACACTCAGAATATACACTTTGTTCTATATATCATTTGATATTTAAAATTGTCTTAGGAAAACTGCATAAATTTGCATCATCTTCCCTAACGCTCTCTAATTGAATGAGTCCTACATTTTCCCATTAATGTACACATCTTTCCAGTGGAGTTTACATACAATTAAATTGCCTTAATACTGATGACCTTTCTTTTAATGGAATAGATGCTCTTGGTCAAGAATGTAGGAAAACTTATATACCAGGAATAGTTCATAATCTAGAGTAACTGAGGCTGTTTTACAATTAAATCTGATTGTATGGAAAGATGAAATTGACATAGCTTGGTAGAGTATGTTATTGGTAAGAAAGCGCTGTGGTACATATTTCAGCTCCTCATCACGATTAAAAGAAATATGAAAAAACTTTTGCATTCGGTGACTTACCCTCAATCTGCTGGCAAAAATCCTAAGGTAAATAAAATTGCGTTGGAAATTCGCAAAAATCAGTTAATTCGAAGAGACTTTTAGGACTGTAGGTACCAACTACTCACGATTAAGGTTAACACCCTAAAATAGGTGGTGTCAGAAGCTAGTTTGTATACTGACAAAAAGGTTGTAATATCAATTGAATAAGTAAGTTTGAAGATAAATCAACAAGATGCTGTAAATCGATATTGCATAAACATATCCCTCCTGGGACAGATAACAGAAGAACCATTCATTTAAAATCAAAAGAAAAATCTAATCAGCAAATGTTATTGCTTTCGAAAGCAAAAAGCCCGCATTGATACTCTTATGGAAATACTAAAAACAGATCGGGTAATGCAATGTTACATTTACATCAGCATCTCGAAGATCTTCGCCTATGCAGGTGATATATTTTGTAATTTTTTTATTTTTTTTTATTTCAATGGAAAAGAGAAAAAAACGTTTCTTTAAGAGCTCCTCACAGTATCAACGTCTGTATTTCATTGAACCCAAGCAGAATTTTACTTTCGCATATTACTTACTGTATTCACCTTAATTCATGTCATTACATATCCTAAGGTCAAGTTTACAACCTGCCCTCACACACCCATGTAGTGTTTTGGTGTTTTTATCCATAAAAGGCGAAGCTACAATATTGAACTCCAAACCACAGATTTAAATCTTTTCATGACAAATTTTATTTACTCACAGAGTTTTTGCAGGAACTGTTTAATAGGAGCTAGGAATATTTGTTAAGTTTTGAGATGTGAATCGTAGGGTGTGACATAAGGCCTTTTCTAATCAGCTAACAATATACTACTTACAAAACTACGCCAGCTACTGGAGTTTGAAATTAATGGGGTTGGATTTGACAAACATTGACACACAATGTCATTATACTGTTACATCTGACGCAAACGAAATTTGGAAAAAAAATATTTCTTTCGCCAACTTCTTTCAGCGATTTCTGGCAAAACTCTGGAGAGTAAAATTTAAAATTCCCATGAAAAACTTCTCAAAAGCCTGCATTCGGAAAACGATTTTAAACTGTAGTCCCGCAACACATGGATAAAACATATGATATCACACCACAATATGGGTGGTGTGAGAACTTAGGTCGTAATCCCGCCTAAAGATTGCAATCAGCAATTTAAGTGAGTAAATAGTCAAGATTTATAGAAACTGATGCTGATATTTTGTGGAATTATTTGATATTTGTGGAAGATTTTAGTGTCATTATTTTTCTAGCTCATGACAAAACAAATTATTGTTGTATCCATTATCAAAGATATGTTGTTATCGTTTGATGTTGCTCTCTTAATTTAAAATATTATTCTGTAACGCACTAGAAATTAAATTTATTCGAAATGAATATTGCTTAAAAAAAACCCCCAAGACAATTAAATAAAATTTCCTGAGCTTTAAATATTTGTAAAAACTTACAAAATAATTAAAAAAAAAATTTATGTACTTCTCTTAGTTGTTTAAAAACTTATTTAAAAATAAATCCTTAATGTTGAGAATTTATAATGATTATATGATGATGATGATTGTGATGATGTTAAATATTCCATACGTTATAGGTTTTGATTTTTTTTTTAATTTTATTCAATTATTTTTTATTTTTCTTTATTATTATTTTATATTCAATAAATTTATTATTTTATATTCAATATAAAGTTGAAACAATTCTTTAAATATGTAGTATTTTGATTTTATTTATATTTTGTTTCAATATTTAAGCACTTATTTTTATAGAACATAGCATATCATAAACAAGCTGATATTTTTGCTTCACTTACTTTTTACGAATTCGGTTTTTTTCATAATGAATTTTCTATGTTTATCGATTCTTTAATAATTTTTTTTTTCTTGAAAAATTATTTCGTTGCTTAATTTTTAAATTATTTTTAATTCGTGTTTCTTTAAAATTTTTTTTGTTTTTTTAATTAAATTTTTAATTTTAATTATTTAATTTTCATTTTAATTTTTGCTTCGTTTCGTTTAAAAATATGATTATTTTATGATGATTATTTCATTTGCACTTGTTTGTTGTTATTGTTTTCGTATTTAATTTTATTTTTTTCTTTTTTTTTTCTTTCTCTATTTAAATTCCGCACTTATTCATAAACACACACTTTAATCTGAGTTTAACAGTCATTGATCGTTTAAATGTTTTTTGTTTTTATTTCTTGTTGTATTTGTTTTTGTTTTTTGTTTTTTTTTAGGTTTTTTTATTCTTCAATAATAATCGCCTGTAATACACCAAACTCGGTAGTAAAATTGTGGTTGTGGTTCTGTTTATTTTGCATGTGCGTTTAACGTTTAACGTTTAACTCTTCTACTGCACCCAAAATACCCAGATGTAACAACAATTATTTAACAGTTGATTTACTTTTGTTATTGCTGTTATTGTTGTTGTTGTTGTTGTTTTATTCTCAATATATTACTTTTTTACACCATGTAATGTAACATCTATTATTAATATAAACGATAATAATGATGTTTAATAATATAGAAAAGCAACAAGAGTGTAACTTGCACACACATTTACACGCACACACAGAAACTCATATAACACACTGTAACAGTATAACAACTCTTTCTTACTAGAGTTTTTAGTTTAACAGCGTTTAAACACAATGTTAACCAAGAATGTAAAAGTAATATTACAATTATGCTCTTATACTCTCGCTCGCTATAGCTCTCTCTCTCTCTTAGAGTCAGACTTACACACACTCGCCCATTGATAAACACAAAATGTTTTGTGTTACTAGTTTAAAATCAGAAAAGAGCACAATTAAATGAAAAACAACCAACTATCCGACCGTTGTTGCTTACAGCTCAAAGTGTGACGCTCAACTGAATTGTTTAAGTCCTGCGGCTAACAAAACCTTGCGGCATGCGCTCATTTCAACATTATATTTTACTAACACACTTACACACATACCCAGCCTAATATAATACAATCGAAACAATAACAACAACAACAACAACACTACAATATTTTGTCTAAATATATAATATTATTCGTATTGGATTCTTAATATTCGTTAGTTGGTTGGCTGGATTGGATTGGATTTTTTGTGTTTGCTTGTATGTTTGTATTTCAACTTGTGCTAGACTTTAGGGTGACCATTTCAATTTCTGTTTCTTTTGAAAATAAATAAAAAGAGAAATTTTATTCAAAAGAGTTCAGTTTAAGAAAATAGAGAGCAAGAGAGTTTCAATGTTGCTTATCAAATGATATGATAATTCTTTCTCTCAAACATTTTTTATTCATTCTTTTGAATGAAAGTATGTTGCTTTTACTGTGTAAATAAATAGAGGGTGCTATTGGGCATCCCTTGTTAGCTTTTTTTTCTCTCTCTCCCTCCCTCTCTCTCTCATGTAGTTGATTAATTTGAGAGCGTATTTTTTTTTAATAACCAATTAGACCAACTCGCTTAAACAATTAATTTCGAATTCGAAGGCAGAATTTTGCTGTCACCACCTTAGAATTGAATTCTAAGTAGCTTAGCTGCAAATAAAATTTTAGAGCTCGGCCTCTATGGCAATAACCAGAGTAGGAGTACTGAAAATTTAGAACCTAGTAGTGACGACCTAACATTCAAACAATAAAATTGAGGGAGAGAGAGAGAGAGAGAGAGAGAAATGCAAAGAAAGGGTGTTAACGGCAAGATCTTAGATTCTTCTATTGACTACACAATAACTGACCCAGGTTTCGTTCCTGGTTTTATAACAACCATTGCCAGAAAGTCCTAAATCTTATCACCAAATGGAATGTGAAAATTTTTCGATTTTGTAGGGCCTTAAATTGCCTCTTATACCAGATTATTGCAGTATATTCAGACTAGAAAAATACACATACAAAGGTACGTATGTATATTGAATACATGGCAAATGAATATGTGCACGAAGAGTGCCCAAGAATGACAAGTGCCTCTGAATGCTATTACGGAATATTTAACGAGGCATAAGCATAGAAGTTAACATGCATAGCATAGTTAATATGCTATTCACTTGACGATTTCCCATCACCAGATCAGCTTAGATTAGGCCGTTGTAATTACCAAAGCTCGCTTAAGCATGCACAGCGGACCGTTGTGAGGCCACAAATCAGTTCAGTCCCTGTACTCACTGAATTCCACCAAACTAGGGAAGAAGTTGGTCAGTGCAAGGGCTGAACATTACCAAATATATTCTAGAAGAGCTTTCACTACCTGCAAATATTTTTTGAATTCACAACATCCATCTATTATTACTTCAAATATTTTGAAGCATTTTTAATTCGTTTTTTTTTTTACAAAACACTCGTTGATCCCCTTTTTCGAAAGTAGAAATACTGTGAACTTATCAAGCAGTTCTGGCAAATGATCAGTATATCTAAATGCCTAACATTTACCTTTAGTTTCTCTTCTATCCTTCATTTTTTGCATAATTTCCCTAACTATACTGTATTGAAACCAAAGATTTATTCAATTGCTAACATATTTTATTATTACTTGTGATATATGAATATGAAATCATGTAAATAATATAGAGGCCGGTCTTAAAATATAGACCACTGAGCTGTCAGTTCTTTAAACGTTTATCATTTATTTAATGAACGTAAAAAGCACCGGCAATAATTAATCATTTAATAAAAAAAAAAACTCCCAAATTAATTAATTTTCTTACTCTTTAAGGGAACAAACACAACTCAATTAAACATTGGAAACGGCGAAACAGCGAAACAGCGAAAAGAAATCACTTTTTAAAATAAAAGAACGAAAGAAAAAAAAAATCCCATGATTAACGTAGTAGATACGACTTACGACCACCTAAAGACAGCGACAGCAGCAACAACAATAGCAACACAATAAATTCCAATACAATTTTCTTCATTAAGTTTTTAAAACATTCTAAAACATAAACAACAACAACAATAAATAATCATTTATTTAACTGGCATTGTTACTCTCTTTCACTGTCTGTCTGTCTGTTTGTCGTTCTATGGCTGTAATAAAACAACAATAAAATGAACAATAATAAGTATAATTAAACCGTTTTTAACACAAAATTAAGACAACCACACACCAACTAAGCAGAGCAAAGCAAAGCCTAAACCACGTACCTAAACCACGTCTTATTATTAATTTTAATTATGGGCCTAAAAGTAATTTTCCTATTAAAAGCCCGGCCCGTCTAACAACAGACGACCACGACCACGACCACACGCCTCTCAAAAGCATCAAACAAACACGCGCACAGACACACACACATAAGTACCACACAGTAGAACACAAACATTCTTAAGACAGTAAGATCACATAAAAATTCGTAACGAAAACTCAATCATTCATGCTCTAAATACCCGATTGTTATACCATCAATACAACCACTACCACCACTACTACTGCTACTACTGCCTTCAACTTACATACATCCATACATACATACAACAACAATAATAATAATAATAAGAATAATAACAACAATGATAATAAAAAAACAGTAGTTGAAAACATTTAATAGAAATAAACAGACAGACAAAGCAAAAAAAAACACACACACACACACAAAAGAGCTGTACAACAAGAGAAGGAAGAATTTAAACACGCAAGAAATGATCGGCAATAAAAGTCAAGAGAACAACTGAAAAGGAAAACCGCTACAATGATAACAGCAAACAGCAGTAACAGTAGCAACAACCCCTGAGGCCTGATTATATTAACACATCTTTAGTTGTTGGTGGTGCTCGGTCCTCTAAGCCTATATATGCTGTTAAATGAAGAGATAAAACTGTAATAAACGTTGTATAATTATGGGGGATGGTAAAACAATTACAAACACACACACGTATCCAACCAACTCATGAGTGCATTTATTAAAAGCATACATACGTGAGAGCATGCATGCAAGAGAGTAATGAACAACAAAGAGCATAATTTTATAATGACTAAAGTGCAATACAGAGAACAAGTGCAAGAGAAAGACAATAACAGATCAACTAGTAAAAAAAAAGTAAACAAACACAGTGTTTGAATGAAAAATGAAAATGGTACTTTTAAACTGAAAAAAAGTACCAATTATCTTTAAAGAAAAAGTTTACAGGGAAATTTTAAAATCTTCTGAATATAATAAAAATATTGTAATAATAACAACAATAATAATAAAATAAATAAAGCCTGATAAGCCAAATAAAAGACATTTTCCTTCTTAACTGTCCTTTAGACAGAACCTGTTGTGGGTTCTTCGCAACGAAAATAAGTGAGGCGGAAAATTTGGTTGCTGTAGTATGCAGATGCATCAAGAACATACATATGATGAGACATACATATGGTCAAACCATAGAGACAAACTCACGAGTTTTTCCATCGAAAGTTGTGCTCAAACTTGAACTGAAACAAGAAGTACAGAAAGGAAACTGTCTGACAGTCAACAGGTAGAATAAGGTTGCCTTCAGGTCATGAGTGAATTTGTTGCTGATGAGACCAGATCGCTTCTATGATGTTGAGAGAAGGGTTTTGGGAGTCTATACTTTGCGAAAGGAAAGCAATTGGCAGAGAATTAACCTTACCTTATAAATTAAGGGCGAATAAATTATTAATGCAATAAAAGATGAGATATATGAGTCATATTCACCATGTTCGTTGTAAGTTAGTTAATTTTTAGCGAATGCCTGACTCGATATTGCCTGCTGACCTATTTCCACAACATTTGAGATGTCCGACATCTTCTGTGCAGCACCAGCAGGCAGGATACAAGAGCTAAAAGAAGCATTGAAGTCTTTAAAACTCTTTAAAATTGTAAGACAAAATTCAAAGAACACCCCTTAAAAACCCAAATTTTCTACTTACAATACTGCTATCCATTACACAGACAAGTGAATGAAGTGTACTCAAATGAAATGAGACGAGAACGTAAATTATTAAGCTTCTAGGCAGCATATGCTTATGCTAAACAGAATACTGTAAGTTGTAAGGAGAATTCGTGTAGAAGCCACATTGCTTGCATTGCCTTATGTCCTCATTTCAGCTTTATGTTCTTACTTAGTTGGTCATTGCATCCCTTTAGTCAGGCTTATTACATAGTGCGCCCTAATTTTCTGCATGAATGACAGGAACTACCGTTTAAAGCTGAATGCAAACGTTAGATTTTCATAGAACTTTTCATGGCTCTCAGAGTTTTTCCCAGAAGACTCTCAACAGTCGCCGGAAGAAATATTTTTCTTCGTATTTTGTTATGTTCGGGAAGTCTAAGTTAAGGATTTTAACCACGAGCTCTAGACTTATAAGTCAGCACAACGCTAGACTACGGCGACTACAACCTTAATCAATCCAAGTTCATAGTTTTCTAACACAATGTTTTACAAAACCAGAGCCTTTCAACTGAATGCAGTTCGATCAAAGAAATAAATTGGATACCACATTTATATGAAACTTCTAGGATCTACAATCGTATCCACTATTTTCAATAATTACCCCACTACATACCATAATTTTTTAAACACTTTCCTTATTTATTCCATTTCAGATCTCATTAAATTAAAAATTTTGATCATGTGTATTGTTTTTAAAGTAAAAGTACTTTCTTTAAAATTGAAACCATGTTTTTAAGTACTTTTTTTAAGTACCTTTCTTGAAATTCACATAACTTCTAACAGAATTCTCCACAGAGTGAATAACATTCTGTGAATGTAAACACTACCTGAGAGCGAGAGACACAGAATGTGATATTGTCTATCCATATGGGAATAAAATTAAAGGGGAAATGTCTTCTCACTGATTGGTTGTTTCAGCTCTTAACAAAATAACCGCTTTTTAATGTGTTGTTAACAATTCAGCAATAACCAGTTGTTGATATTATAATGGTTGTTGTTGTTGTTGTTGTTGCTGTTAGTGGTTGGTATTGTACACAACGATTGATCGTTTTTATTTAAGATCGTGTTTTAAACGAACTTCATTGTTGCCGTTTGGCTAATATTATTGTTTTTAAAGTTGCCATGCATAAGTGTTAGTGTGCGAATGCGGAGTGTATGTGTATGTTGTTGGTAAGTAGTGCGTTTAACGATTTGTTTTACTGCCCGTGGCTAAATGGCGTCTTCGTTAAAACTAAAATGAAAACAAAAAAAAAAAAACGGGAGAACAGATTTGTGTGTAAATCTTTAGGAAAACAGCAAATGTGCGAGAGAGTGCATGTGTGTGCGTGTGTGTATTCTTTAACGATTTTTTTCTTTCTGTGCAGGAGAGTAAAGACGTACGAGAAGGAGTTCAGTAACCGCATTTATTGCGTGTGCATCTGTTCAGAGCTACAAGTTGTGTATTGTGCGGTTTTTCTTGTTGTTGTTGTTGCTGTTGTTGTTGCCGCACTTGTTGCAAATGTTTCAGGTGCATCAAATGCGAGTAGTGTGTGCGTTGTTACGATGCATCACGAGTTACGTTTTACATTTTCACTCATCTTCTCGTGATTTTTTTTATGCGATTCTTAAGGTTTTTTTTTGTTTTTCATTTTCCTTCTTCAAGCATCTGTTGGTTGGACTTCGTATATGTTGCTGTATGATGATGAACAGCATCTTTCATAGGGTTTTGCTGCGAATTGTTGTGCCGTTTTGTACTTTTTCTTCTCTTTTTCTTTTGCTGTTCGTTTAAGAACTGGCGCTTTATGCCTTTTTAACATAATTTTTATGTTCAACTCGTTTGTTTTTTTTTTTGTTTTCTCTTGTTTTGTTTCTACAGAATTTTTCCCTTTAAGCGTTATTCTGTTACAATTTCGCTTCTACAGAAGCCCTTCTTTAGGCCGTTTTTTTTTTATTGTTTTCTTTCGGTGGCCTTTTGACTTTAAAAGTTTTACAGGAAAAAAGTGCGTTTTAAGCCGGTGTTAAAAATTCAATAGCCTTGCTAAGGGCAAAAAAGCAAAAAACTAACATAAAATGAAAATAAAATAAAAAAAGGAAATACGAACGTAGCCAACAGCAACCAACAACACTTATGAATCCTTCAATCCGCTTAAGTGGTTATGCTACAAAGTAAACGTCATAAAATAAAAGGGCATTCGGTTGTATTGAAAATTCATTCGAAAACTGGGAGCCAGCCTTCTTTATTATTCAGGAGCTCTTTTAATAAGAATATTTAGCATTTGAACACTGTTAGCTCATTACATTGTGAATTTAGTGGATTTGATTATTAGGGCGTCTTAAGTTAACAGAGCTGTTTATATCTAAGATAGGCAGATGATTTTCATTTAGAATCTGAGCTTTTAAATCACCACACTTTTATATGGTGGCTACCTCTTAAAAATTGCTTTTGTAATTGCAAATGCATAAGTTCTTAACTTGTTTAAGTCAAAATTTGGTTGAATTATGTTCGATTAGTTTAAAACGGTTAAAAGATGACGATGTCAGAACTTAACAACCTCCAGATACCTACTCCTAATTGCTTCAATCCAATTGAAAATAACGCTTTGGGGTACTACCACATTCTAATTCGAGTAATTAATTTATATTTTCAGCTACAGAAGGGACAGGTTTTGGATTCCTTAAGTAACCAGGTTTAGTTAGTTTAACTTCAGTTCAAGTTTTTTACGACAGAAAGATGGCTGGTCTACTGCAGCTATTGTTGACTCTATACATAATCATTGATTTTTGCACACTGTGTCTCACTCTTTCTCAAGAGGTGATGCTGCTGCCTGACCTTCCTTTAATGAATAATTGCAAGGGAGTTTAAAGACTCTTAATTAAAAAAGAAAACGATAACTATTTAAAAATATGTTTTGATCCATCGCCTTGGTCAAACGAAACCATGGCTCAGCGGTCAAATGGGCCTAGTTGGTACTCAGCCGGCTCTAAATGTTCGAATGGATCTGGACTGGGTATCTGCTTAGGAATCTAACCTCTACGTGAATACAATGCGGTTTTACAGTTGAGTAGTATAGTTTCAGGGAATATGTGAGTTGGATCAACGCGAATTTTGTTGAAATTCGCAATATTTTTAATAGCAATTAGGGCAGCCGCGTTCGAAGCTGTTCGGCTGTTTTGAGCTGAGAAAATTCGATTAACGATTAAATTATTTCCTCACCTATTCACCAGAAAGTTATCGAAAATGAAGAAGCAAATAATGTAGCAAGTAAAGCTCGAAGTAGACTTGGAAAATCTAAGTTCTTTCTAGAAAATGAAAACTGTTTATGAATCCTATTAGATCCTCTAGTCTTTAGCGATTGAGATCTACCAACTCATCAACAAATCGACTATCTAGCCATCTCTGTCCAAGCATCTCTATCTAAACAAGGACAGTGAAATAAAATGTAATTCATTGTTTCCACTGCTCCTTCACAAAGCCTGTGGAAATATGGTCCTCTATCGAAAGAGGACATACTTACAAATCGTTCTACATCCACATACATTACGAGCGAATCAAACATATCCTTAATAATCCCAAAAAAAAAAAGTTGATTGGAGGTTTCACCGACTTCTGCTTTGCTATATCCGACAAAGCTGAGCCTGCCCTTGCCAGTATATCTGCAACTTCGTTGGCAAGAACGGCGAAATGACATGGTATCTGGCATAGTTCAATCTGATAATTTAACATAAGGCCACTTTACACTTCCAGACCGGATGTGATCTTAAAAGGCTTTAATGCTGCTTGATTATCCACATAAATTGTAACTCTAGAGCTCGCCGTTATGTGTTTTCTGACCAGTTCGAAGGTCTTAACGAAGCTTAGAACCTCCGCCTGCATCAGGTATCAATAATTTCTCAAAAGTACTTTTGGTTGGCCAGTGTAAAAGTACCATTGTAGTACATTTTTTCAATGAAACAATAATTTAAGGGTTAAAATACATTGCAGCAGGTTGTAAAAAAAAACTGTTGAAGTCTTTATATTTTAATGAAGACAAAAACCAATAATAAAATATCGGTAAAAAGAAAAATAAAACAACAACAACAATACCAACAAATGTAACAACAGAAATAATTCAAAAACCAAGAGCAGCTCTTGGGTTTTTATAAAACCGATCGATCATTTATCCCCGTTTTTTTTTTCTTTTCATTTTTTTCTCTTTTCTTGTTTTTATTGTTGTTTTTTTTTTTAGGCAATGCAACAGATTGAGCTTGCGCTACGCTGTAAAAATGAGTTGAGGAGGATGAACACAAAACGAAACGCAGCGAACGTGATCATCATAAATGCAGGTTGACATCATTTGATTTCATTCATGCTTTCAGCACACATCTGTGGTGGTGCACTGTGATGATTGATTTTTTTTTTCGTTTTTTTTTTCTTTGTTTCTGCAACAGTTGTTGCAAGAATTTACTTTTGCTGCTGGAGTTGGACAACAACTTTTTCCTTTTGGGGCTGTTCAAAACTCATCAACTTTGTTCCGAATCAAAACGGTTTAAAAACGACAACAACAATAATAACAACATCTAAAATAAAAAGAACTTTTAATGAAAATAAAAATAAAAAACAGAAGAAGAAGTAAAAGAATCGAAAAACTAGTCACATCCTTAGTGGGTATGTGGTTGCTGTTGTTGTTGTTGTTGTTGTTGTTGTTGTTGCATGGTCTCGTAATAATTGCTCGTATATGGAATAATATCTTGAACGTGGCGACAACACGGCGGTCTTTGCATTGCAATTCTTTTTTTCTTCTTCTTCTTCTTCTTATTCGTCATCATTCCCTGTTGATTTTAAAGATCATTTTGCAACCCAAAAAAAAAAAAAAAAAAAAAAATTATTGTGCCTGTTTGCGTGTGTTTTTGCGGGCTTGATTTGATTCGATTTGATTTCTTTGTTTATTATTATCACAAGCACATCTTCTTCTTCCTTCTTTTGCCTTTGGACCCCTGAGAGGAGCGGTTTTAAAAGCAGATAACGTTCAAATAAGTGCAGAAGCATTTACAAACAAACAAAAAAAATGCGTATTTCATATCCATGTAACCATCTATCCAACTATCCAGCCGTCCATCAATCCATCTATTTATCCATGGGCAGTAGATATGAATACATTGCAGCACCGTATAAACAACAAAATTATAACGCCACACAAACAACGCATTTTTTTTTTACTGGAGCATCTATTGTAACTAACAAGGAGTTAACAATACTGACTACAACAATAATGTGTTGTATGTGACCAGGCGACGACTGACCAACTGTTACCAATTTAATTGGAAAAATATTTTTCTGTAGCACGTTTGCCACCACCAGTAGATTAGTTCACAGATCATAGTCGAGAAAGTGACACGATAGGCAGAGGCGGCGGCAAAATAAAGTAAAGGGGGGAGGGTTAGTTAGCTACGTTTGTTGTACAACATTGTGTGTAAGAATCGATTGATGCGGAAGTAAACATCTCGAAAATCCTGAACACAAAGTAAACACTTTCGAAGTTACCCCCAATTTGATGGCCCTGTATAGTGTAGTATAGAGTAACTGATTTCCCTCAGTGTAACCTTATAGTGTAAGTCTCTAGATCAAGGAATCTATTAACAACGATTTTTCTTTCTTTTTTTTAACCCTAAACCCGCTCGTATTGCTAAAGAAAGATTGACTTTTAGGTTTGGAACTTCGCTTTTACACCCTCCCCTGCTTACCCAGCACTGCTTCTCCTTAATGGTCCTACTTTAACTTCACAGTTTACAGATCAATACATTGTGTGTGATGTGATGTGATGTGAGTGTAACGCTGCTGAATGACGATTTGGTCTAGTTGGGATAGTTTTGCTTGAATTAGGATGGATGGTTCGATGATGCATGTGCGTCAAAACACACTTGTTCGCCCTGTCATTTTCATGCCAAATATGTCGTTGGCCAACTGTTTTATAGGAGACAATTTCTTCTTCTTCTTATTCTTCCAACTCCGCTCTTGTGCTCTTGGCAATTCTTGAGCTAACCAATGCAAAATGTCTACATGTGCGCAAGCGGCTAGGAATTGTGGAATGCTTGTAATGGTGGTGTTCACTACAACAATATAATAATAAACAATAACAACAACAACAACAACAACAACAAAAACAACAACAGTGCCAAACCCAATAGCTAACCATAGTTGGCGAATGCTCTACATCTGTTTCCGATTAGCTTGGGAATTCATCCACTTTGGTAATATTGAAGTTGAAGCTGAAGAATAGCCACAGATTTGTGGCAGCCAATTTAATAGAAACCACTTTATCACTGTTTAAGGCAGTTAATGAAGTTTTTCTAACCAATTTTTTTCTCTTTTCTTTTCATTTTGTTTGTTTGTTGGTTTGTTTCATTTAAAAGGCTTTAAAGATACAAAAAAAAAAATCAAGAAAAACAAACCTAGAGTAGGACAAAAAAGAATGTGATCATCATCATAAGCCATCTATTTATCCTTATTTCTTTACTAAATATTTGAAAGTCTGTCTGTATGTGACTATGTGTATGTCTATGCATGTATATGTGCCTCTTCAATTGCAATTGACATCCTTAACTTTTAACAGCCATGATTTAACTTGATTTTATTTTGTTTTGTTCAGAGCAGTGCAGTGCAGTGCAGTACAGTGCAGCTCAGTGCAGTTCAGTTCACTTTAGATCAGTTTCAATGCATGACTACAACATTTATCCAGTTAATTAGAGCCTCCTTTAGTGGCTCATTGGCTTACTGGCTGGTTGGCTGGCTGTTTAGTTGACTGGCTGAGGTGTGAAAATATTTTTGCTATGGAATCTTGTAATAGCATTTGATAATTAAATTAGATTTCACCATTTTTGGTTCATGTCTTGTAGTATTTGTAGTTTAAGCGAAGAGCAGCAGCGGCAGCAGCAGCCAGTGTGATCATGCAGCGCTAAGTTACCAGTTGTATGCTGTGCTGTGCTTCGTTGTCTGTCTCTGTACTTGGCTGTTGCAAGTGTTTCCATTTATTTCGTTTTGCTTTTGCCGCCATTGCCGCTTTTTTTTTTTTTTTTTTGCTATTTTTGGCGGCTGCAATTTAATACACTTAGAAGAAGTCTCAACACTCAGCTTCGATTGCAAAGCAAACGGTGTGTCTTAGCCTTACTATGCTATGCACATACTGTGCTGTGCTGTGTTGTGCTATTGTGTGCTATGCTGGCAGCACATGCAGCAGTTTGTAAGTGCATTTTGCATTTATGGCAGTATTTAACAACATTTAATTACTTAATATTAGTGTTGCTATAAATTAGTGCCGGGTTATGGTAACAATTTTTACTTGATGCCTCTACAGTCAGCCAGCTCTTCTTTCTCACCATCATCACCATCAGAGTTTGCAAGCAGCTAACTTTATACCTATATGAGTGATATACATACACATACACATGCATATGTTAAACATAATTGTCTGTCCATGTGTGTGTACATGAACGTATGTATGTGCCTGAGTACACCCGTTAAAACAACCGTAGTCGATATGCCACGTCTGCTTGTTTCTTGTTCACACCATTATCATGAAGAACACATTTTGTAGTCCATCTTCTACTTCTTATGCTTATTATTCTGCTTCTTCTGCTTCGTCTTCTTTAACGTTCTTTTTTCCATACATTTTTTTTTGTTTTTTTTTTTTTTTTTTTTTGTTTTTCTTAACCCTACACTCGTAAACCATTTATATTTTTTATAATGTTCTCTTCTTTGAAAAAGAAATGCCAAGTTTTTAACGGTTATCATTGGTTTTTTTCTGAAATCAATACATTGGCATCACATAATAAAGAAATTGCAGGCTGTGTGTAAAATTTAAATCGATTTTTACACAAAAACATGTGGAAAATTTCAAAAATTGTTTTTAAAAGCAGAGTAACAGCAACAACATTTGCTACACATCAACCAGCAAAACTGCAATACGACTTAAAAACATGACTAAATATGGTTCATTCCCCATTACCTTGCACAAAATGGCATCGCTAAATAACAAATGAGAGAGAGCGCGCGACATATAGGGAGAGTTATTAAATACTTATCGATTAATGTTATCGATTATCCTAGAAAAGGAAACAGAAAACATGTGAAGAAGGAAACAAAATAATTTGTAAAGAAAACAAGCAAAAGTTGTCGTATGAAACTTGCAATAGAGGCCAGAACTGCAGTAAAATATGTCATCGATAAATAATTTTATTTCATTATTCAGAAAACATTGAAGACCGAAAGACATTGATCTCCCTATATGGCACGTCAATCTTCGATTGAAGACCATACCATCAGAATGATTAAGCAAGTACCATACTACTCCAAAATGATCCATAATTTTTCCGTCTTTCCTAATGAAGATCACGGAGACATGTTATCGATAGTAGTCTATGCCAGAGATTGGATGGCCAATTCTTATTCAAGATCAAACACGCATAGTGTAAGAGGAGGTCTGTTGAGATCGAGTTTCCTACTATAAAGTGTGTGGTTGCTAACACAAAAATACTATATGTTATCTGCCTTACTACACACAAATGGGGCGTTTAATAATGTGAATGTGAGCACACTATGAAGATAGGTATGAAGGTAGGTTAGAGTGTTAGATTTGATACCAAAAACTCTATTGTACAAGCATAACAGCCCGTTGTGACTCCATAAGTAAACGTAGTCCATGTACTGACCGAGATCCACCAAACTAAGGAAGGGCTGCACATTAAAAGCACGATTACTCTACGCTGGAAAACCAGCCCGAAAGTTTGATAAACGAAGCTATATCCTTGACATCAATGGATGATAGTTCAGTCAAGCTAAAAAGGATTGGAGAACCAAATAACCTATATCTGCAGCTCGCAAGAGATGGGCATTGACAAACATAATG
>QOCX01000265.1:92847-104154 GCA_005959815.1 Sarcophaga bullata
CACGACTGTGGAAGAACAAAGATAGCTTTAGAGGCTTAGATAGTAAATGTACCAGATGTACTCAAGTGATATTAAAATTCAATATGGAAATAAGGAGTACGGAAGCTATGAATTGTAAAGTGTTTAGGAGAAAGAGTATAGTCTAGTCCAGAAAGAATTCTGCTACTGAAAATATTTTCATGTTAAAAGAGCTCAAAGTCTATGTATGGGTGGTTTAGATTGTTTTTAATGGAATTTTAGTATATCTTCAGCACTATTAGCCCAAGAGTATGTCAAATTTATAAACAAAAAAAGTGTCATTACGTTTCATTACGTATTCAAAGGGGTGGTGGTCTCTGACTGTACTCGTGTAAGTAACGACTTTGAACAAAAAAAAAGAAAAACAAAAAACGCCAAAATGCGTGTGGCGCGATAAAAAGAATTCAATGCAGTCCATTACTGAATTGGTGGTGCGACTATTGTCTTAAAGGGATACAGAATCGAGCAATCAAAGTGCTGAATTTTAAATCCTATGAGTTTTCTTCGGTTTTTTTTCGGTGGTACAACATTTTGCTTTGCAAAACGAAAAAAGAAGAAGAAAAGAGGAAAATAAGAGTAGGACGCACCACATGTTTTGAATTTTAATGCCACAACGACAGCAACGACAATTCAGTCAGTCATTCAATCATTCACAGATTTGTTTTGTTTTGTTTTGTTTTGTTTTGTTGTGTTTAAATTTCATTTTCAAAAAAGAAAAAAAACCTACTCTGAACGCTGAACTCAATTTATAACATTTTGACAACTTGTTAAAACATAATTATGCAAATCTACCAACAAAAACAATCTCTCAAAACTGTCAACACTAAAAAGGCCACCAAAACAACAACAACAACAACAACAAATGAAAGCAACAACCTAAAGAAATCATCATTGGGTCTACAACAATCGAAAAAAAAAACTCGCGGAGAAAAAAGGTAAGAAATTCAAAACCCACAAAACGTTGATGACAAAAAGATGAAAATCACAAAAAACGAACACCAATGGAGGAGAGTTAAAAATGACTCTAAACCAACAACAACAACAACAACAACAACAACAGCTACAACAGCTACAACTACAGTAACAACAACAAAAGTTTCAGAAGAATACAAAAGATACCGACACAACAGAGTTAAAAATGCTAACAAAAGAAAATCGAATAAAAATGAATACAAAAACAAAAAAAAATAAAAAAAAAATTAAAAACAAACACTGTTACTGATGCTGATACAAATAAAAACAATTCGTTTGCCAAACAACATATTGATAGCAGATGAGAGCAAGGTAGAGGGACACTGATAAATCAACGCAATACAACCAGCATCTTGAATAGAAATTAAAATAGCCAGTTTGTAAAAGAATGCTTTCACAGATTTAAATAGGAAACTCTTTAATACATCAGTAATAGTCTGCTGTTATATTAATAGCGGTTGAAAGCAGCTTTAAAAATAGGTAAACTGTGTTGCAAAAATTACTACAAAAATATGTTCGAGTTCTCACTGTGCAAATCTATTTTGTTAAGGAAATATTTACAGCACGAAGGCTAGATCAATGGTGTGACCAAACGGCAATAATAGTCTTTTCTAACAGAATTTTTCTATAAAACAACAAAACAAAAGTGTATTTGCCCTTTTACTCTTAATCTCTAACAGAATGTATATCCAGTTCAAAACGCCAATTTACAAATTCGCTGCAAATAAACTGGCTTAACTTTATAATTAAAAGTCAAGAAGTATATGTGCTTCATCATAGTCTTTATCTTTTATAGAATTATCAAATATATTATCACTAAAGGCCAAACAATACCAAAAAGTTACCATAAAGGAATTTAGATCCTTTTATTGGTTGTCTTGAACCATCGCAACAAGATGATTTCCTATCCATAAGGAGACTTCGTAGTCCAGTGGGTAGTTTGTTGGCTTGCTAGACGAAAGGCCAGGGTTCGAATACCCGGTCAGACATCAAAAACGAAATATAAAGAAAATATTTCTTCGGCGGCTTTCTCCCAGCAGATTTCTGGCAAAAACTCTAAGAGTTAATAAAATTGCCATAGAAAGTTTCTCAAAAAATCTGTCATTCGGAGTCGACTTTAAACTGTAGGTGCCTCCACTCATGTATAAAATTAACAAACACAACATAAGTGGTGTGAGAAGCTAGGCCGTAATCCTGACTGAAGGCCAATTGTAATTGCCAATTATGTATGTATGTTCAACGACTTCTTCTCAGCATTCTTCTGTCAAAAACTCTACGAGTAAATAAAATTGCCATGAAAAGTTTCTCAAAAATCTATTGTTCAGAGTCGGCCTTAAACACACAACATGGCGTGGTGTGTGCAGCTAGGTTGTAATCCTGACTAAAGCGATGTAAATCTAAATTAATACAGACACCTTCCAGCCAAAATATCACAACAGAATACTTGTTTGCTAGTCTTAAAAGCAAGTTAATGTCATATTTTATAATATAAAATCTAAAGAATGCATCCCCTATTCAAACAATTGAGTTTTTTATTGAAGGTAGAATCTTTCTATAGCTTCCAATCCTGATTGGATATGATGGGTTCTTACAAATTGAAACCATTTCCATCGTTAGAACTTTCCGTAGTCACCTTTTGCAGTGCATCTTTCATGTGACATACTCTTATTTGTTCAATTCAATTAACAATGCACTCTTTTAAGTAACTGGTTAACCAATAGTTGTTTTTTTTTTTAAGAGACAGTTATTTATAATAACAAAAACAAACTGAAGGTACAAAATGATGACAACACCGAAAACAAAACGATTTTAAGTTAACGAGACAACAACAACAACAACAACAACAACAACAAGAGCAACAGCAGCAACAACAAAAAAGTGACAAAACGATGCGAAATATCAAAAGAAAAATAACAACAACAACACCATCTGACTTCAAAACAGCACCAATAACAAGAGCTTATTAAAACGACCATGAGAAGCAGAAGGAAAATTTTTTTTTATTTCTTCGTCTTTATATTTTGCTAACAATAGCAACAACAATAAGCGACAATATTGACAACAAAACTCACACCAACAGCAGTAACAACAGCAACACTTTTGGTTTTTAGTTGAATTCAAAATTAACAAAAGAAAGAAAAAAAATAAAAAAAAAATTTAACACGAAATATTTGTCTGCAGGCATGTTTAAACACAATTACACACCCATACAAAGCAATACATTTTTTTAAGGCCCATAGTGCAGCAAAGTTAAATAGCCGTGTTGTCAAGTTGTATGTTGTGTTAGTGGGTGCTGCAGGCAATTCACATGAAGTTTTAAAACTTAATGGCCGTAATGGTCATAACCACCAACCACCTGTACGCCAAAAATGTTGAGCATAATACAATACAAACACAAACAAAAACACAAACAAATAGAACAGCAGGCCTATTGTTTGGAATATTGCAACAATCGTTTGAAAAATCAGTTTTTTTTTGGCGTGCATGTGGGTACGTTTGGTTAACAACAAATATTTACCATTGCCAGCAGTATTTCTTTTATTGAAATTCATAATTATAGGCCTACTCAGCTTAGTTGTAGATCCTTTAAAAGCCTCGCTTATCGTTTAAAGCCGTATTTACACCGAAAATATTTCTTTTCCGAAAGCCTGTCCATCGCCGAACCATGCGGACATACAAAAAATGTCCATTGGTTGGGTCTGGAACTGTCAATCTATCATTCACACCTCAAATTGAGTCCCTTCTAATAATGAATTACTCGCTATTGCAACGTGAAATAAGCGCAGAGACAAAATCCGTTGAATCGCACAACAAATATTCGGGCAGTAACTGGCTTAGTACCTTCTGATACAAACTCTCCAATATGAACAGATTTCCTCAACCTAGAGGCAAACTAAAGCTACGCTGGGAGTATCATCGGCTATAAGCAGATCCGAGTTGATTTTCTATTCTACTTGATTCCTTGCCGTATTTATCGTTGACTATCTGGGACTTCATATGTGCGGGCTGTATTTGCCTCAGTATAATAGGAACAACGTGTCAATTACTACTCCTTACCAGCAGCACTTGCTATTGAATGAGTTTTTAGCACATAGGCTAAAAAGAAATCGCCGTAGTCTACGTAGATATGTGTTGGCTTATTAGATGTGTGGGGCATCGGTTCAAATCCCAGCTCAGACATCTCCTGCTAAACGAAATATGAAAAAAGATTTTTTCGGCGACTTCCTCTCAGCAGACCTGGCAAAAAATCTGAAAGCAAATAAAGTTGCAATGAAACATTTCTCAAAAATCTGTCGTTCGGAGTCGACTTTAAACTGTAGGTACCATCACTCGTGTAATAAATTAACACACACAACATAAGTGGTTGTGAGTTAAACACGAATTGACTGAAGGGTTGTAATCACAAATTATGTATGTATGTATGTATGTATATAGATAAGCTTTAAAACAAGCACTTCCAGAGCGATCTCTTAACACCGCTACCCGACGCCGTTATCCTACAGATTGTAGGGTCGTACGTTCTGTAAAAGTCGATTGTTCTACATTTAAGTGTCCCAACTGCCAGTAGCTTTACTATTCGAAAGTAATTGGAGGTTTTTTTTTGCATCCAGGTGGCTGTGTGGGTTTTGTGGAAAGAAATCCTTACAACGCTTCATCAGCTAGAAAAAGCGTTGTACAGGGTCGCTGTGGAATTGAAACCATTTGGATTAGAATGTCAGTACCCAACTAGCTGATTTGTATGAACAGAAATCTATTGATGTTCTGTTTCTGTCTGACTGAGAATGGAAGCCCAGCTGGTAGTTAACACAATACTAGGAAGAGCCTGTGTATACTGCAGAGGAGTAAGCAATCTCTGAATTGACGTCGTGTTGATAACTGGTATATTGGTAGACTGGTATATAAACTGTTTAAGCTCTTTAGGATCAGGGATATGTTGTTAAAGAAATGGAAATTTGGTTGTATTAGATTTTGAATAATAGACCAGTTTTATAACTTCTTTCAGTGAAGATTAGATTTGTCTACAGTGGGGTCTTAATGGACTATTGAAATAAAAACCAAGTAAAAACATTTTTGGTGAACAGTGCCCATCTATGGAACTTAAAATTCGATAAATAGGAGTTCAATTAGTTGATAAATTCATTAAATCTTTACAAAGATGTTTTTAAATTCTAAGAACTTACAAAATATGTTTTTAAACAAAAAAAAATATGGCAACAATTCCCAAATAAAACTATTTTTCAAGAGTGTTCAATTCATAAAGAAATATTTTCTTAAATTGTCACCCATTTCTGCTTCTCTACATAAAGACTAAAGCTTTGTAATTTCCAATATTCTTTGATCACAGTTTACGAATACAATGCCCAGAATCATAGAAGGGATCAATAACAATTTGTTTTCAATTAAAAAGATTTCCTTCTATCCTTTCGTTTAATTTTTATGGCATCAGAATTTTCTCCTCACTTCGCTGTTATGTTATGAGAACAGTGGTGTCTTGTTGTATTACAACAAAGGGGTTAAACTTACAACAAATTTCAGTTGGTAATACACAAAATAAAAAAAAAGAATACAAAACATTTCATTGGTATGTTGCAGTTAAAATTTATTACTAAATTTGGCAGATTCTTATCGTGGCTCAGATCTCATCTTTTCATCTCATCTTTGAAATCGAAATACAAAAAAAAACAACAACAACAAAAACATGTTGTTGTACAAGTCAGCTCATAAACCTACCGCCGCATCAACATTTATGAAATGACAACATACAATACAAGCAGCAACAGCAGCAGCAACAGCAGCAGCAGCAATAACATGCAACAGCAACAGTAACATACAATATAACAAAAGAAAATTGTAGCCGTTAATTTGGCTTCTGGCTTTAAAGAATCACAATCGAAAATACAAAAAAAGAAAAAAAAAAGCAAAACAGAAACAAAAAGAGGAAAAAAGAAAAATTACAGAACAATAACACCAATTTGGAAATCAGAAAACAGTTGGCAAATATTAAAACAGATTCACTATTGCAACAACCATCATCACCATCATCATAATCATCATTATCATCAAGCAAGCAGTAACAATAACAAGAAGAACAAGCAACAACAAGCATTTATTTTGCCAACTAAACCAACCACCTACATTCCTATTAAATTGACGACAGCCTTGTTGGCTGTCGCTTTAAAATACAAGAAAAAAAAAAAAGTTTTTCTTTCTGGACGTTTTTTTTTTCTGTGTCTCTTTTCTTTCCATTTTTTTCTTTTTCTTTGCTGCATTATAAGTTCACTGAAAGCGTCAATTATTCGTATAATTTATGATGCCGTACATGTGAAGCGGCAAAACTTTACTAAACGAATTAACCAAGCAATTCACTCTCTTTCTTTATTGTTCGCTTAGGGCACAGAGTTTTAAATGGGTTTGTTGCATCCGTCAGCCGATAAATATTGAAAAATATATGGATTTCAAGCCAAGCAACAGGGTAAAGGGTGCTCCTATGTGGTCCGATCTTTTTCCCGAAGCTATAGAATTGACTCATTAAGAGTGCCAACACATCGCCATCATTTTGCATATCAAGCTGAGTTTCCAACAGAACGCAGTTGATAGAATGAAAAAGGCGACTGTCGTAGTTTACTCTTATAAGAAGGCCGCTCGTAAGAACTGAGATTTATCTCCGCTGGTTCTCAATTTCATACATACCGCTCCGCTATATGAGATCATAATATGCTGTCCTGTCTTGGAGAAGAGGACTTATTTTGCGATATTGAGATGGTTTTTTCATCTAGCATTCTGAAGTTGATTTTGAACTACCCACCCATAGATAGCATAGGAAGGGAAATGGTAGATAACTCATGGAATACCTATCATTACGAGGCATCTGCGTGCATTTTGACTTCAAGAGATGATGACCTCCAAGCTCATCCTAAGCAGTGAACCGTACAAAATCAGTATCCCAAGCAGAAGGAAGCTACTGGGATTTGAAATCCCACAAGTGGTTGATTTTAAAATATTCTTGAGGGAGCGCAAACTAAGTAATCAAGGATACCGATATACATGTGAGGAGAAAGTTTGTTTGGCTGGCTAAGACAAATTGCAATCCCATACATATGTACGTACATAATTGGTCATTACAACCCTACATCTAGGGATTACGCCCTAGCTTTTCATACCTTTTATGTTGTGTGTGTTAATTTTATAGATTAGTGGAGGGACCTACAGTTTAAAGTCGACTCCGAACGACAGATTTTTGAGAAACTTTTTCATGACAATTTTATTTACTCTCCAGAAAACTGCTGAGAGAAAGTCAACGAAGAAATATTTGTTTCGTATTTCGTTTAGATGTCTAAGCTGGGGTTTGGCCGGTGGCCTCACCTCTAATAGGTCAACACACTGCCTACAAGACTACGGCGACTACAAATTGTAGTTAACAATTATTAAATACGTTCAACTAGCCCGTTCTCGTTCCCTCTTCCTAAGGATTTGAACTGCCTTCGACTGTCGACAGTTTAGTATTCGAATTTTACGGATTCCAGGGCATAGAAATGTTTAAAGGTATTTCGGGTTACTATATATGATTGCATATACCATATATGGCATGGTACTATATAGACTACTAGGAGTGATAGCCGGATAACCAAGTTGTTATTAGCCCATCTTGGTAGTAAGAACACAGGTTCTATGATGAGGGGCTATGTACTCATGTTTGAAGAATTAGAATTAACATGAGGGTGTTGAACACTTCCTATGTCACTGTCCTGCTTTTGCTAGTAAAGCGCCTGTTCTTTAGGAAAATGAAAGTTTTACCAGTTAAACCACGAAATCTGACTGCGTTATGAGGAATGAGCATTTTTACTAACGAATTGAAGAAGAAAGCAAGAGTGCTTTGGGGGGCAAATACATACATACATACATACATAATTGGCCATTACAACCCTTCAGTCAGGATTACGGCCTAGCTTCTCACACCACTTATGTTGTGTGTGTTAATTTTATACATGAGTGGCGGGACCTACAGTTTAAAGTCGACTCCGAACGACAGATTTTTAAGAAACTTTTCATGGCAATTTTATTTACTCTCAGAGTTTGGCCAGAAATCTGCTAGAGGAAGCCGCCGACGAAATATTTTTTTTTTTATTTTCGTTTTTGATGTCTGACCGGGGATTCGAACCCTGGCCTTTCGTCTAATAAGCCAACACACTACCCACTAGACCACGCGGCGGGGGCAAATACGTTTACTGTAAATAAGCCCATTAGTAGGGCTTATCACTCAAAAGATTAGTAGGTTAATCAGCTGAAAAATGTAATGCTAATGAAATAACTCCTTTAATAAAGATTTTCCAACATATTGTCTGATGCTGTGCACAAAGTTTTTAACCCCCTCCACAACTGTCAAATCGCCTGTACTACGAATGTACCAAACACAGAGTAGGTGCAAAAACTTTTTTCAACTTTTTTTTTCAACTCTTTTCCTTTGTTTTCAACTCCCTTTGTCTTTTTGGCTCAATATGTGCTGGTGGAAATATTAGATTTGTTTCTACATTTTTTTCTTTATCGTTTTTATAAAACTATCAATATGATTACAATTCTTCGTTTTCTTTCTTTCATTCTATAAGTTTGTCATACTTTTTTCTGTTGTTTTTTTTTTTGTTTTTGTTTTTGTTTTTTATCATACTCGTAGAATTGTACAATAGGAAAGAAAGAAAACCGTTTCAAATTTTTACTTCAACTTATTACGAGTGATTGGGTTATTGGTTGGTTGGTTGGTTGGTGTAGCGTTGTTATTACTTTTTTTTTGTTTTGTAGCCTTGATATTTTTATGTTTTTTTTTTGCATATTTTTTTATTGTTGTTGCAACAGTTGTAGTTGAGTTTTTCAAGTACAGAGTCTTACAAGTTCAAATGCAAAGTTAACATACCAGTTTATTAACAAATTAGACTAGAAAAGGAAATTAAAGCTTACGCTTGATGCGATACCACACGTAACAAAATTCCACAACTAACTCACAAGTCTTGATTAATCAATTTCGACAATCATACATACATAATTGGTTATTACAATCCTACAGCTGGGATTAAGGCTTAGCTTCTCATACCACTCATGTTGTATCTGCCAATTTTATACATGAATGGCACGACCTCCAGTTTAAAGTCGACTTCCAACTAAAGAACAAAACTTTTCATGGCAATTTCATTTACTTTCAGAGTTTTTACTAGAATTCCTCTGAGAGGAAGTCGCCGAAGAAATATTTTTTCTTTTCTTTCATTTTGTTGGAGATTTCTGATCTGGGATTTGACCCTTGGACTCAGGTCCAATAAGCCAACACACTATCTACTAGACTACAGCGACTTTATTTCGACAATCAGCATCAGATTTTTACATTAAAGCCTAGAGTCCCTTAGAGTCACACTGAAATGCTACCTAAAAGTTTAAAGAATCTCGTCCTTCTTGGCCGTACGTCATGTAAAGTTAGCACCTTTAGATCGAAAAAGGAAAGAACCAAAGGGCAGAAGTCTCCATCGGAGAAAGAGACAAACACTGGCGAATAAAGTCGAAAAAGCTCTCTTTTTTCTCAAACAAAGTTATATGCAGCTAAGAGAAGTCTTTCTACCTCACAAGCAATGATCCAGGAGAATAGATACAGTGACAGAGGTGTAGTTGGTAGACCAGATAAACTGACAATGAAGTAGCTCAGATGTTAATTGTCAATATACCTTAAAAAACCTTGACTGATGAACACTCCAATGAATTATTTTCATATCTGGATTGATATTTACCTGCTCTAACAAATTCATTAAGTTAAGTTAACGCAAAACGATCGGGAAAGCCAATCAGTTTAAAACTTAAACTTGCATCCGAAACAGATCTGATTGCCTTTCGATTGTCAGAATGAATGGAAATGCCATTACTATGGCCACACAGTACTTAAGGACGTTAGGATATATTCTAATATCAAGTACTTAAGAATAAATTAAATAACTTACCTCATGCTCAAGTTTAAAAATATCCATGTAGACTTCCACATAATCCATGACTACTTTGTAGAAGTAGCCTATATGTCTTGGAATTCTAGTACGAAATCTCCAATCAAGATCAGGTATGGACGGGGTATAAGTTGCCGTAGTCTAGTGANTGAGAAGCTAGGTCGTAATCCTGACTGAAGGGTTGTAATGGCCAATTATGTATGTATGTATGTATAAGCAATTTTACTCAGAGATTGTTTGACACAGTTTTCAGTAAATTGTACACTTCCTTTTTCCACACCTGTTAATAGAAAAATAAAAAGAAAAAAGAAAAATGTATAAAGGAAATAAGGGTGTATCGGATAATAGATCCAAACTTGTAATACCATGTAGTATAGGATGAAATAAAAGATGTAAACAGATTTAAATACTTTTGTTACCATTTTCTTCAGATATTTTTGATAATAAAAGACAGTGGATTTTAATTACGTTTGTTTAAACATAAAAATTAAATTTTTTTTTAGGTTATGAGCACAAAAATTTCACCTTGAAATACGATACAAAGATAATTAACAGTTTTAAAAAGATACTTCTGATATTAACACTCAATGTACTCTATTGAAATGTGATAGTTTATGCTCTTTTCAGCAAGTTTAACAATCTTAGTGAATAATTTTTAACGTCACTGTCAGCCTTCACTCATATTCAGAGGACCGTAGGCGGGCATCTGTTGTCCAAAAAAAATTTTGTCAAGAAGTCAATAAATAATTTCGTTTTTAATGCCAATTAAGTTCAAGGTTATACAACTCAAATTGAAATGTAAAGTTTCTCAAAAAATTCCACGTTCGGAGTCGAATTTAAACTGTAGATCCCGCCACTCATTAAAATTAACACACACAGCAGAATATGTGACATCAAAATGGCACTAAAAGCTTAGGAGGTCACACATCTCCAACAAAACGAAATGTGAAGAAATATTTCTTAGCCGACTTCTTCTCAGCAGGTTTCTGACAAAAACTCTGGGAGTAAATAAAATTGCCCTAAAAAAAGTTTCTCAAAAAATCTGTCATTCGAAGGTGACTTCAAACTATAGGTCTCGTCACTCTTGTATAAAATTAACACACACAATGTAAGTGGTGTGTGAAGGTAGGTTGTAATCCTGACTGAAGAGTTGTAATGACCAATTTTGTACGTATATATGTATGTATGTATGTTATATAACTCGTATAAAGGAGTTAAGGGCTGAGTTAGACACTGAAATCCAATGCGATTTCAGTTAAACAAGTACTTGCTTTGGATGAAAGAAGCTTCTGAGTATCTTTCTATGGGTTTCTGACTATCCTTCATATTCAAAGCCTTATTTATA
>QOCX01000265.1:104172-130697 GCA_005959815.1 Sarcophaga bullata
AAAAATCCATGATCTGTTTTTACAGAAGGATGACATTCCCTTATGCTTATGCCTTACAATGGAATATCTTTACTTAGGAAAACATAAATGCTTTATTTTCAAATCTATTCTAAGGCCTTAGGTGCTAATATTCTTTCCTAACAAAACTGCTACTCCTGCATGAGTTCCAATAAAACGTACAATTGCGTGGAAATTATTTTCATTTCACATTTTGTGTGAATCATTCAAACTCAAGTCCTCTTTTTTTTAACCTTTCTTCACCTAATTTTATTCCACGAAACAATACACTCACAACTCTCTCGAGTGTTATTCAATTAATTTTGAGAAATACGGTATAAATTCAAATAAATTCAATCATAAGTCCAGTAAGCCTTTAACCATAACCCTGCCTTCATGAATTCAATAACCTGCAGGAAACATAAACCATAGTATATGATAAGTTTTTAAAAGAAAAAGAAAAAAACAAACAAAACACAAAAGAAAAAAAACATCAACCAGCATTTGAAGGAAAACAAGAAAATGAAAATGAAAAGAAGAAAAAAAAAATTGGAAAAACTTTTTTCCAAACTTCAAAAGTTCTCAAGAAGACATATTCGGCACACAAGAAGTCAATTTGTTTTATCGCTTGTTGTACCAGACACAAAAACTCCAAAAAACAACACAAACAAACAAACAAAAACAACAAATGATGAAAATTCACAACAAAATAAAAACAAAACAAAAACCAATAGATAGACAGACAGACAGACAGACATACAAACTATACAAACAGATGTATAGAAATACACACGACATACGACATTCTACTCATACGCCAAAACAAACAAACAAAAAATATTTAAAAAAAACAAATGATGCATGTATGGCAACACCAACTAGTAACAGCAGCAATAACGGCAACAACAACAACAACAGCAGCAACAACAACAATAGTAATAATAATTTTTCTTTTATTTGTTTGCGTTCCTTCTAATGCTTCAATAAGTAATGATTTGTTGCTGGATATGTTTTAACCAAATTTGCTTTTTTTTCAATTGTTCTAAGCTTTAAATCCTTAGAAGAAGAAGAAAAAAAAATCATAACAAATGCGTTGGAGTATTTTGTGGTTTAGAATCAACGCTTAAAATAATCTGGTTAGTAAATAAAACGCCTTTAAGTCTACCGTGAAGTCCAAGAACTCCTTTTAAGTGTATTTCAACCTGAATGCAGAGTGTACAAAATAAAAAATAATAATTTTATGGAAAAGTTGTCATAAATCCAAAATATTATGGCATGCAGAGTTCTTAAATCAATAGGAAAATAGACAAACAACAACAAGAACAACAACAACAACAATAAAAAGAAAAATAATAATGCAAAATTAAAAATAACTGAAAAGGAAATGCGAGACTTTTTGTTGCCCAAAACAAGACAAAAGTTTGTTGCTTAAGTCTTTTGTTTTTCCCAAAAGGCCAGATAAACACAAACTTTGATTCTCACAAAACGCAATACGCAAATGCTTATATTTGTGAAGTGGCTGTGAAAAACCAACAACAACACAACACTGAGAACATCCTTCCCTTATGACGTTATACTCAATGATGGAATCTAAAGTTTAAAGTCGACCCCGTATGGCAAATTTTTGAGAAATTTTTTCAAGATGACTATCGGGAGGAAGTCATCGAAAATTTGGGGCTGGGATTTAAACCATGTCTTTATGCCTAAGTCACTAACTACTAGACTACGGCGAGTTCGATGACTCTTCAGAATTTTGGAATACATTTCCTACTGATAACTTTCGTACTGGTTATCAGATTGTATTCGGAGGTGTATTGCCCGCAATGATGCTAGGAAGCAGAGTTAAATTTCATTTCAAGAAAAAGTATTTCCAGGCATCATGTTTATTGCAACAATTGATTTTTTTAAACCACTCTAGCGCAACACAAGGCATATAGATCCGTGCAACTAAGATTCTTCGACTTTGAGACCAGATTCTAATTCCCAATAAAATAATTTTTTTAAGGCAGTTTAAGAAAAAAAATCGCATTAAACTACAGTGTAACCTCAGGAGGTTTGCTGATAAGAATATCCAGAAGTTCATGGTGCTAATTCCCTTAATATTATGCTGGAATGCCTTATTAACTGTAATCACTACCCTGTATACGATCTCCCTAGATCTTCTCAAAAAGGATCAGAATTTTACAAATCTCGTCTGATAGCATTAATACTTGTCAGCTGAATGCAGTATAAAATATCAAAGTAAAGTAGAAGAGTGTACAGAACAGCAAAGTAGAATGGAAAGTACATGAAAAATGTCAAGGGAAAAATTTAGCTTGGGTGCCTCTGTTCAGAAACCGCGGACATTTTTTAATATAAAAAAACTATCCTTCTGAGTCCTGGTACAGCTCAGGGTACATACTGGTCTTTTCGTATGTATCCAAGCCTAAATAGCCCTTCAAATATTGTAGATAAAGTGCACAGATTGTGCCTCTTTGGGGAAGAAACGTCTAATGTAAGTGATGTTATGACATCGCTGCTGCATATTTAACAATACCTTAGTCTTTTTGCCTCTGACCCTACCTGTAAATAATAAACAATTTTGAAAATAGATTCACAGTCAAGCAGTTGAATCCTTGTAAGTGATTCTAATTCTACAGCTTTGCTTTAAAATTCAAAAAGTTCTGGTAAATAAAACCAGGATACAACAAAATAGAATTGAATTTTGTGTCACATATTCTGTCGAAACTTTTTGTCTAAAACCGCTAAACCCAACCTAATATTCTATCCTCTATCTAATCAAAGCTTATAACACTCGATTGAGAATCCCTGCAAAACATAAATTTTCGGCTTTTTTTTAACTCTTTTTTTTTTCTTTATCCATAAAGAAAATTAAAAAAAGAAACCCAAAACAGTTGCCTTGTACGCGAGTATATATTATTTGTTGAGGATATTTCTTTCAATTTGTTTTATTTTTTTAATCCAAGTCAGTTGTATGCTTTAAATGTTGTTTCGCTGTTTTTTTTTTAACTATTTTTTTGATTTATATTCAATCGTAGTCATTATAATTGGCAGTATTGTGTATTCTTTAAGGTAAACAGTCAACTACAACAACAACAACAAAGGACAGAGTCACCAGCCAGCTATGCTTATACCAGCCACCATAGACAGAAACTTTACTCCCAAAAGGAGCTGAGATTTGTAGCCCATTTTGTAGCTCTTTGTCCCCACAATTATTTATAAATACGAGAATATTTTGTTCTGTTTTTTTTTTTCTTTTAAATTTGCTACACTCACAGTAGGTGTTTAGGTTATATTAGTTACTGGGAAATAGGCACTAATTGATACATAATCAATATTTAGAATCCTAGTGTGGTATCGCGTAAAGTTTTCAAGCCTGACAAATTCAGAAGCGAGCTATTTTCATAGTTTCCGTGTTTAACACAATTGTTGTTTTATTTTCTTTCCCATTTTTTCTCAGTAATTTTAGCGAGTCTACTGGTAGATTTTACGCTGTATTTATATTTGTGTGGCATAGTATGGAATATTCGGTCCAAGCCATTAGATCACAGGAGATTTTTTACAACCGATTTTGTATATTCACCTTCTAGGACAGTTTTCTTATCAACAATAAGCCCCAGTGTTTGGGTTCTTTTGTGGTTCATTGATTAGCCCCATACAACTCAATTAGAGAAAAAGGTTAATTTTTACCACCTGGTGAAAAGCATTGCCACCTGTTCTAACAAGTTTAACAAGCAAATGCTCTCCGCTACCAATAAGTCAGAGAAGTAACAATTTGTAGCCCATTTTGTAGCTCTTTGTCCCCACAATTTATTATAAATACGAGAATATTTTGTTCTGTTTTTTTTTTCTTTTAAATTTGCTTCATCACAGTAGGTGTTTAGGTTATTTAAGTTACTGGGAAATAGGCACTAATTGATACATAATCAATATTAGAATCCAATAGTGTGGTATCGCGTAAAGTTTTCAAGCCTGACAAATTCAGAAGCGAAGCTATTTTCATAGTTTCCGTGTTTAACACAATTGTTGTTTTATTTTCTTTCCCATTTTTTCTCAGATTTTAGCGAGTTACTGGTAGTTTTACGTGTATTATATTTGTGTGGCATAGTATGGAATATTCGGTCCAAGCCATTAGATCACAGGAGATTTTTTACACGATTTTGTATATTCACCTTCTAGGACAGTTTTCTTATCAACAATAAGCCCAGTGTTTGGGTTCTTTTTGGTTCATTGATTAGCCCCATTACAACCTCAATTAGAGAAAAAGAGTTAATTTTTACCACCTGGTGAAAGCATTGCCACCTGTTCTAACAAGTTTAACAAGCAAATGCTACTCCGCTACCAATAAGTCAGAGAAGTACAATACATAAAAATTGGCCATTACAACCTTCAGTCAGGATTACGGCCTAGCTTCTCACACCACTAAGTTGTGTGTGTTAATTGTTTTACATGAGTGGAGGGACCTACAGTTTAAAGTCGTCTCCGAACGACAGATTTTGAGAAACTTTTCATGGCAATTTTATTTACTCTCGAGTTTTTGCTAGAATCTGCTGAGAGGAAGCCGCCGAAGAAACTTGTTTTCATATTTTGTTTTGCTGTCTGACGGTTCGAACCCTGGCCTTTCGTCTAATAAGCCAACACACTGCCTACTAGACTACGGCGACAGCGGAAGAGAAGACAAGAGAAGTATTTCACGATAATTCTATTCTGTAGGATGTAAAACAGTTGCTTTCTGCCATTAACAATTCTTTTTTTACTCGTCTTGTTGTTGTTGTTGTTGTCTTTTTTTCCATTCGTTACTTGACAATAATTTTCATAGTTTCCATGTTTAACACAATTGTAGTTTTATTTTCTTTCTGCATTTTTTTTTCTTTTCTGCAGATTTTCGCGAATCTACAGTGCAGAGTTTTACCGTGTATTTAAATTTGTTGTTTTGTTGTTCTTTGTCATAGGGATTGTGTTTTTGTTTTCTTTTTTTATTTTTTTTATTTTTTATTGTTGTTTGGTAAAGTAATTGTTGTTGTTGTTGTTGTTTGCAACTCCTTTGAGAGTCGTTTTAAGAATGATTTATAATCGGCGTATTGTTGAACTTGGGTGAGAATGTGTTTTCGTTGACATTACAAGAGTTATTGTTTGTAAGGTACTAATATGTTATTAAAATTGTTTTTTATTTTATTTATTTATTAATATTATTATAATACTTATGCACATACATACATACATATACACTCTCATATTAACACATATTTATTTTACTTATACATGCCTTCATACACTTTCATTTCATTTACTTGTTGAATATCCTTATAAGGCTAATAAGATGATTATTATGGTGTGATGATGCTGTGAATTAATGTACTTGCGTTGCATTGCAATATATGTATGCCCTAAAAAGATGCATATTACCAGTGCCGATAGCAGGCAGTGCTTTATAAAAATTGTCAGCATTAGGAAATATTTTCTTGCGATTTTTTTTTTTTTCAAATTATGGTGCTGCATTATTGGAAATTAAAATTAATGACATTTTAATGGGAATAAATAAACCGTTTTCAACATAAGGAAATTTGTTTAAATACCTTCTAATTGGTGTTTAACATAAATCACTTAAAAGTATAATGGCATAATGATCTGCTGTTTGAATTATCGCGCCTTAATTTTTTGTTTGAAAATATCATTTTCATTTCGTTTGGAGCTTTAAATAAAATCAGATAGTGCTTCAGATAATTACAATCAGTTAGACTCTAGGTTAGACAAATAATTTTATAGAAGAACCTGCCAGCCGAATCAATTTTGCTTGCTGCAGGTGACATATTCGTGATAATTTTTAATATTGAATCCAAAGAGTAAAAAGGTTTGCTTTGAAGTTTAGTTATTAATTCCGTTTAGAATTAGTCTAGTCTAGAGTCTAGAGTCTAGTATGTAGTGTGTTGGCTTATTAGATGTGAGTCAAGTTTTAAAACCTTGGTCAGACATCTGTAACAAAACGAAATTTGCGTATTTCTTCGAAGAGTGCCTCTCAAAAGATTTCTGGCAAGAACTCTGAGTAAATAAAATTGCTATTAAAAGTTACTTAAAAATTTCAAAAATCTAACATTAGGAATCGATTTTAAACTGTAGGTCCCGCCACTCGTTATGTATGAAATTAACACACACAACATAAGTCGCGTGAGAATCTAGTTCGTAAACCAGAATGAAGTGTTGTAGCGACCAATTACGTTATGCATCTCTGCAAGAAACCTGTCCGTGCAATATCAACTGATTTTCGAAACTTGATTATTGTGGCTCATTACTTAGAACAGGAGAATACTAATTTAAACCGGACAAACCCAAATAATGTGACTCACATCCCAGAGAATTCGAATAAATCAACATTTCCGAAATGATACTCTATGAAGCCTGTTAAACCCATTCAAATAATCATTCTTCGGCATGTACCAATCCAGAAGTGCAGTAAAAAAAATACTTTCATACCTCAATGATTATTGATTTCACTCCCAATTCTCATCTGCCATATGTTTTCTTAGTTCTACAAGCTAAACTAGTTGCAACATGTTGTGCCGTTTAAGCCTTTTGCGCGTTTTAAGAATTTAATTGGTCATATTAATACCTTTGGGATATTTTTAACACTTTCAAATTTGCTTCTTGTCTAACTGTTGTTGTAATAATTTTTTCTCTATCGAGTATTCGTATGCGAAGAAAAAGCTGTCGCCATCAATATCACCACCAACTTTATCATCCTTCTTAGTTATATTTTTGTGCAGCTATTTTTGCTCTTGTAGTTGTTGTTGTTATTATATCTGTTATTGGGCCAAGAGGAATGAATTTGATTTTTCTTTTGTAATTCTAGAACCCTGACCAGCATCATCGTTTTAATTTAATTTTTCTGTTCGCTTTTTTTTTTTATTTATTCTTTCAGCTCCTCCAGAAACCATATCGAAATCAAAGTCGAATTGCAACCGCAAGCGCAACCATAAGAACAACAACAACAACTAATAAAATGGTTTTCATTAATTCGTGTTTTAAAATGAAGTGGTTTATCGTTCTTAATACCATCTCCCCCCCCTCTCTCCTCCTCATCATTTTCTCCATCTTTTTTGTTTGTTTTCTTTGATTGCAATTTCTTCATCTTCTAACGCTGTTGTTCAGATTCCTCAAACAAAACAAAACAAAACAAATACTTGTAGTTGCTATTGTAATTGTGCCATTGATCATGGGAAATGGATTTGTAATTTAAGATTTGTTCGTTTTTATTATTCTTTTATCTTTATCTCTCTGTTCGTATATTTGTACAGTTACTTTAATTAAATGAAAGTTTTTTTTTTTTGATTTGTGCCTCTTTTCCACTCTTTTTTTTTTCTTTTCAAACATATTGTATGAGTATGAAAAGGATTTAAAAGGAAGTTGCTTCCATTTCGATTTATAGAGAGGCAGATAACTCAGATCTTTGAAAGCTTTCGGTGCATGATTTTTTCCAATTGGGATGAATAATAATTGATGAATGAAGAGAATAATTTTTAATTTTAACAATTAAATTATTACAGAATATTAATTGTTTTAATTAAGTTGTACATCATTTACGTTAATTGATTTAATTAAAATTTAATTGCTCTGTAGTAAAATACAATATTCATACAAGACTTAAAATAACTTCATGAATTTTTCTATGGATTTCATTTTTGGTACTCTAGTATCGAACCTATGATCATTAATTTTAACTGTAACCATAAAGTATTTTTGTTTTTTACACATTTCTTGAAAGTAGTTCAATTGTTGAAAAACATTTAAAATATTTAACGTAGGTAAAATGAAAATGTTTACAAGTCGAATAAAGTTTCTCAAGTCCATAATAAACACTTCTCTGTACCTTATTCCTCCACATGTAGACACATATGTATGTTGTCGAAATACTATTAAAGAAGTTAATGAAAACAAGTTGAGAGTGGGTTCATATAGCGGAACTTTTACGGATGTGTTTCAGATGAGAATTGTGTTCGGAAACTCCCATAAAGAACTTTAGCATGGAAACAAAATTTTTCCAAGCAATCCTGTTACCAGCCATTAGTTTAATATCAACTCAGCTCCATATAGTCGAATTAATCTCTAAATCAACGATAATCTTAAGTGATCTAAAGCTATTTAATAGATTAATGTTCCAGGAATATCCTTAATATATCGAAGAAGTTGGCCGTAAGTTTTATTATAAGGAAAGTTTATTCCGAAAGTTCATTATATTAAGTATTCCACAACGAAATTTAAATTTACATTACTAACAGAGTTATGAAAAGATCGAAACTAATGATGATATCATGGTGGAAAGTCCGGGACTATATGGTGGATGTATTATAGATTCCTAGCCACGCTCTTTTAGTTTCGGATGGGCCATCAAAAATATATATTTGGTTCTTATATAAAACTGTGTTTCTATTGACTACGAGTTCGTCAACTCCTGACAACAGAGAGCAGGAATAAGTTGTAGAAAACTATAATGAACTATTCCTTTTTAATGTGATCAGACTCTTAGCACCATTGTCTCTCTAGATGTCAATCCTTTACTTTGCTTCGTTTATTGCCTTTCTATATCCACGCCAAGTCGCCGTAGTCTAGTAGATAGTGTGTTGTCTTATTAGACTTGAGGAAACGGTACGAACCCTAGCTTATTAGACTTGAAGACACGGTACGAACCCTAGCTCAGACGGCGACTTCCTCTTAGCAGATTTCTGGTAAAAACTCTGAGAGTAAATAAAATTTGCTATTAAAAGTTTCTTGAAAATCTGTCATTCGGAGTCGACTTTGTAGGTTACGCTACTAACATTTAAAATTAACATACTTAATATATGTAAGCGATGTGAGAAACTAGGTTATAATCCTGACTAAAGGATTGTAAAGACTAATTACGAATATATTATCTTCTGCTTAAGAAATCAATCTCAATTCGGTCAATTAAATTTTTAATTTAGAAGGCACCCATATCTCGAAGCTTTTTTGTGTGGCCAGTTTCCTTAAATTGCCGATAACAATTTGGTGATTGAATGTCTTGTTTCTTTCAACGTCCACACTGCTTATTTTCATAATTTCTTCTATTGGTGTTTAGCCAACTAGAACGCCGTGCATTTCAACCATCGAAATTATGATTCGAAAACGAACGAACCATTTGCCTGCTGTTGTTCGAAAACCTTAAAAATTTTTGCAGAGGGCTTTTTGTAGCATATCTGCTGTCTACACAAGGCGTAAAAACTCCGATTTGCTTTAAATTAAGTTTTTATTTAAATTGATTGGGAATCAAATAGAAAAATATCGTAGTTATTAATACGTTTTTTTTTTCACTGTACAACATTTCAAAATGCTTGAATAAAACCAAAAATAATTGCAGCCTGCCGAGACAATTATAATTTCCAACTGGTGTAACAAATTTTCAAAAATAGGACCCCGTACGAGATAAATCCATAGTGTATGTTGTAGATAGTCTAGTGTGCAAGTAATTGTGGTAAATGCTTCAAATCATAAATCTTTTTAAGAAAAGCAAAGAAAAAAACGGGCTTGAAAAGAAGTGTTACAGACCGCTTAAAAATTTTCACGTTTTTTAATGTGCCACTACTAAACACAACCGCTAATCCCCCCCCCCCCTCTTCAGCATTAAGAGGGTAGATGTAGCAGCATCACCACAAATAAATGCCTTGTGGTTAGGGCGTGATGAGAAATTTAATATTTGCAACGCGGATAAAACGGCCGATAATAATTTTTGTTAAAAGTTTTCTTTTTTGTAACAGCGTAGTAGACGGGGAGGGAAAAAAAATAATCAAAAATAAAAACAAAAACTTGTTACAACTTGGCAGTATACAGTTGCCGATATTAGTAGTACTCATCGAGCCACTGCTGATGCTAGCTGTTGCTGCTGTTGATACTGATGTTGATGTTGATGTTGATGTTGATGTTGCTTTACACATACACAACACAAATGAATTGCAATCATTTGAAGGCATAATCTTCGTAATGCATTACATGAATGCATAGATGCAATGCTGGTTGGCGATTATAATAGATTTTTAAAGTTGCTTCTGCTGCTGCTGCTGCTGCTCAATTCAATTGCTAGAGCAATACGAATACGTATGTATACGAACGAATGAATATTGTTGATTATGTTGATGTTGATCATACTATTTTAATGTTGTTGCTGTTTTTGTTGTTGTTATTGTGGTTGTGTTTGTTGCTAGCAATGATGATCACGGTAAGGATTGTAGAAAAAGTTAAAAATCCAGTATACACGAAGGTATCAGATTTCATTTCATTAAAGTACATCACGAAGACGAAATCAATGAATAAATGTAGTTGTAGCAGCGGCATTAGCTATAGTTTAAATACAACAACAATAAATATTGTAACAACAAAAATAAAAACCGAAAAACTTAACGAAAAGTATAAAGGATTTGGAAAAATAACAACAACCACAACAACAACTGTACGGCACTTAATCTCAAGTAAAGCATTGAACCATTCATTGGCCATTTTACAATAACAACAACAATAACAATAACAGCTAAGCAAAATAAACTAACAAGAATTATCTATTTAATATTTAAGATTTTTTTGTGGCACAGTGTTCATACACAACAATAAATTTTAAATCGTTGAAAGACGGTTCAAATGCTGATATTATAAAATAAAGATTAAGGACAGCTCTCTGGGATCAAATCAACGCTTAAAATTATATGAACACCTGTGGTTATTAAAAGCCTAAGGAGTCACATTGGTAATTGAAAAACTTGATAGCTTATGAAAATTTTATACTTTTGCACCTAAAAGGTCTGCAACAATATAGAGCCCTAAACTCTTACCTAGTCTACTTATGCAATTAAGTTCTTAGAGCAAGCATGTAGTTAGGTAGACTATAAAGCCATGATCACTAATAAGATCAAAAATTTAATAAGACTTGGTTAGTGATTTAAAGTGGCTCCAACCCAATCTGAACTTTAGAAGAATGCGACAAAATGTTCATCATCATCCCTTACCAATTATTCACAGAGCTAACCTCTTGTATCATAATATCACAGAATGGTTATGATCAACAATGAAGATTTCCAAAAAGAACCAGACAGCTCACTCCAGAAATCAAACTGAACAGCAATTGAAATCAGTTCCTCATTATCACAGCCAATTGTCATGTTCTGACTTAGCCCTCTCATATAACACTCCATTAACTTACTGACTTTAAAATTAGGCCAAGTTCTTCCTGCAAGCCTTATGTAACGACCACGGATCACATGAGGGATTTTTTGCTTTCAGTACCTACTGTTACTAAAATTATTTATTTTGCATATGAATTGACACTATAGTCTTGAATGGAGTTTTCATACTGGTCGTATATTTTTCTTCGCTTTTTTTATTTACCTCTTGTTCAAAAACACAACAAACTATAAGCATGGACAAGTCAGCTTTTTAAACAGGGACTTTAGTCTGTTTTTTTTTTTTTTATAACAGCTAAGCAAAATAACTAACAAGTAGATATCTATTTAATATTTAAGATTTTTTTGTGGCAAGTGTTCACTCACACTACAATAATTTTAAAATCGTTGAAAGACGGTCAAATGCTGATATTATAAAATAAAGACTTCATGAAGGGACAGCTCTCTGGGATCAAATGCAAACGCTTAAAAATTATATAAACCTGTGGTTATTAAAAGCCTAAGGAGTCACATTTGGTAATTGAAAACTTGATATGCTTAGTGAAAATTTTATACTTTTGCACCTAAAGAGGTCCTGCAACAATAGTAGCCCGTAATATCTTACCAGTCTACTATGCAATTAAGTTCTTAGAAGCAAGGCCATGTAGTAAGGTAGACTATAAAGCCAATGATCAACTAATAAGTATCAAAAATTTAATAAGACCGTTGGTTTAGTGATTTAAAGTGGGCTCAACCCAACTCTGGAACTTTGAGAAATGCGCACCAAAATGCTTCATCTCATCCCCTCACCAATTATTCACAGAGCTAACCTCTAGTTATCATAATATCACAGAATGGTTATGATCAACAATGAAGTATTTCCAATAAAGAACCAGACAGCTCCACTCCAGGAAATCAAACTGACAGCAATTGAAATCAGTTACCTCATTATCACTATGCCAATGTCGTTCTGACTACTCTTTCACTATAAACATCCATTAACTTACTGACTTTAAAAAGCACAAGTTCTTCCTGCAAGCCTTTAGTAACGACCGCGGATCACATGAGGGATTTTTTGCTTTCAGTACCACTGTTACTAAAGATTATTATTTTGCTATGAATGCCTATAGTTTGAATGGAGTTTTCATTATTTCGTATATTTTTCTTCGCTTTTTTTTATTTACCTTTTTTAAAAACACAAACAAACTTAAGCATGAATGTAGCTTTTTCATACAGGGACTTTCAAGTTCTGTTTTTTTTTTTTTTTTTTTTTTTTTTGCAGTAAACATTTGTTTTCTGAACCGATTTTTCTGCAATTTTTTTTAACTAAGCAGGTAATTATTTATTTAATAAAGTAAATTCAATACTGTACGGATATTGTCGTCTAAATGACACTGTGGCATTACAGTTGAATGGTTTGGTAGCAAGGATAAAAATATGACGTTCATGTTCATGCTACTGATGGATAAGAATTTCTTTCTAGACGGGAAGTTTTATGCGCAAAGTTTTTGAGGTTATGTTTTTCTAGTCTCTCAAAGTCAAAGGTTTTTGTTGTGATATTCTTCCAATTCTATTTAGCTTTTAAAATTGTGCCATGAACATGCTGTTGTCCCACTGAAGTGCACTTTCGGTCAGAAAACTCTTATCCTCATAACTCAATGCTATTTTCCTTGGTCGCAATAATTTTGAGGTTATTGGAAGGCAAAAGTCTCCTTGTCGAAAAATCCTTGCCAACAGAGCTGTATGGTACATACATGCGTACATATTTAATCATTACAACCCTACAGTTAGGATTACAACCTAGTTTCTCACACCACTTATGTTGTGTGTATTAATTTTATACATGAGTGATGGGACCTACAGCTTAAAATCGACTCCGAACTACAGATTTTTGAGAAACTTTTCATGGCAAATTTTATTTTACTCTCCGAGTTTTTGCCAGAAATCAGCTGAAAGGAAGTCGGCGAAGAAACTTTTGTTTTGTTGAAGATGTCTGAACTGGAGTTTAAAACGTGGCCTTACGTCTAGTAAGATAACACATTACCTCCTAGACTACGGTGAGTTCACCACTTTACTTTATAAAATTTTACCACAAAATTTCGTCTTATTTTCGCTTTATTATCGTCTACTTATAATTACTGCTTGATCTATGCAACTGTCTCAAAGCTAAACACTGCAACATGATTCCTCTTGATATTTAATCCAGGAAATTCTCGAGTTCTCTCGTTTTCTCATCGTCAGATATTGGATATTTTTCTATTAATATGGACACTTGCATGTCCTAGTAGTCTAGTTCAACGTATTAATTGGCAAGTGTGGCGTTAGTGGACACAAATTCTTCAAAAGATGTCCGTTTAAAACAAAATTTTGAGGCGAAATATTGTAGACTCATTTATCGTTTGAACTTTCTAAGGAATGATTCATAGGTTCTATCTATTCCCTTTGCATTGAGACGAAACGCAGTGGAGTGTTAGGCAAGCACAGTTAAATGGAAAAATATGGTTTGCCATTTAGAGGCTTCTGTACAAAACAGATCTCAGTGAACACCCATAAAACCGTATACACATGCAAGTCTCCTAAAGAAGGAAATATCGCTTCTGTGGGGAAACAATTGATCCAATGATTCGCCTCCTCCATTGACTTACAGGCAATTCCACAACACACAACTGTCTGGTTAATGCACTGTTTTAATCACTGAAGCAATAACTAAAGGCCTCCTTAGAAGAATTTATTAAATTATCAACTCAAAGAGTCTAAAAATGTTTTTTTAGGATCAGTAGGACCAGTTTCTATATGTCAGTGGAGCACATAAGAGTTGTGTTCTATTTTCGTGCCGAAATGTCTTTAAAAACGATAAAGCTTGGTGAAATTTTCCATATTCTAAGGCCTCTAGTAAATACATTCTAAAACCTCATAAATTTCTATTCAGAATGACTGCTTCATTTGCCTTCGAAGAATACATTCGCACTTGAAAGAGTCTGTTGAATAACTACTAATACAAGCTGACTATTGAGAATATTGGAAGTTCTTTGCTTCAACAAAGTACGACTTGGATTACATTGAGTTGATACCAAAGTTTTCTTATAATCAAAAGCCGATAACAATTTCCACTTACATAAGTTTTTGATTTTACCCTGCCACCCGCCCCTCCCCCGCACCGATTTTTAGTACCTTTTCTTAAAGGTAAAACACCAATTAGCTGAGATATATTAACACAGTTTCCATCAACAAACGAAGTGAATAGTGAACCTTAAGAAGGTTATTTTAATTTTTCTTCTTCTATTTATTGTTCATTCATCTCTAACCTCAAATTTGTTGAATAACATTTATAAACGTCCACTTTAAGTTCAAGAGTTTCATTTTGTTTTTGTTTTTGTTGGCGCAACATATTATTCTTAAATGTTTTATGCTTTAAACTTCTAATATTCATCAGAAAACTAAGATTGTTTTTTTTTTTGGTTTTTTTTTAATTTAAAACTCAAGTTTAACGTTTAAATTTATGAATCAAATAAAATTCTCAGCTTCATCAAGAACAGTCAACATAAGCTGGCTTAAGCATTTAAGCCAAACAAACACTTAAGACTGTTGTCGACTACTACTTAAGACTATACATCAAATCTGTCTGACTATCTAGCTGTCTGTTTGTCTGTCCATCTCTATTATTTTGTCGGTACAAACGGGGTAAAAAAAAAAATCTTTTCATTTTTTTAAGGTTAAAGTTGCCAAACATTTAATGTTCTCTCCTCAATTCTTTTTAGCATTTGACACGGACTGACGACTGTCTGCTTTGAGTTAATCAAAGTGACTTTGTGTGTGTGTCGCAGTATATTGCACTCGGTTTTATTTTGGCCCATTCGTCAGTGGAGCAAACTTATTTATTTCTTTTTTTTTTTGCTTTTATGCCTGCTGGTTTCCATTTTGTGTTGTTGTTCTTGGATTTTTTTGATTTGCAGCTAAATTATGCCAAGATTATGAAATGTTCGTAAAATGGGTCTACTACCAAAATTATTACCGCTAAAGCTGCTAGCTGCTGTTAACTTTACGTTACGTTGTTACTTTTACGTTTTTCTATAAGTTTTACTGTAATCACTATGATCACTTTGAGTAATAATCGATAAAAAAAAAATAAGAGTTGATGTAGGAATGTAAAGAAGTTGTTGTTCAAAGGTCATAGATAAAAATCTATTTTTTTTAATTTGATAGTGATCGTAACATTAAATAAATGAAATCTGTTGAGGAAGATTTGGTTACGAACAGAAATTAAATTTTTAAATAGGAAAAGAAATTAAATTGGCAGTCCAAATATGTCCATTCCAGGATGTCTTAATAATGGTTTAAAGCGCCATCTGATGATATAATTTTACGATTTCATGTAACGCGGTATATTTAATGGGAGTTCAGAAATAACCTTGTTAAATAAATAAAAAAAAATGTATACCAAGTGGAACTCCCAATGTAGGGAACTCTCCCCATGAGTATGCTACATCTGGTCAATTCAACAGCTTTACAATTTCCCGAAATATCATCACCTGTGATATCTATACGACCTGGATGTTGTATCCCTTGATCTCCTCATTGAATTATTTACAAACAAATTGAACAAGTGAATGTGAGAGTTTTAAATCAGATTATTGGTTCATCTTCACCTCTAAAATATTTGGCTATCATAGCGTATAAAAGGCTGAATCGTGAAGACTAAACATCTTAAAGAAGGTAAGGTAAACGTAGTGTTAGTGGATACGTTATCCAATATAAGACAGACGAGGCCATATTCCCGCAATATATATTGTGGCCATTGTAGCTCGATAATCTCTGGTATATGCTAAGGTATATGCAGTGAGCGTCAAAAGAAATTAACTTAAAATTCTATCACCAAACACAACTTTTACCACTTAAGAAGAGTGCCCGAAAAACCTTGACAATGTTTCGAAATTTTTTTTTAATTTTTTTTTTTTTTTGTTTTAAATTCAAAAACTGGCAATGAAACAATTTTAAAATACAAATAACGGTATTTTATTAATATATTTTTTTTAATGTACAGTTTTTTTTGAAGCGCACTGTACAAAGATTTTAGGATTTCGAATAATAATAGAATTTTAGAAGATATCCAACTGAATGAGGCAAACAATAGAAAATAATCGATATTTAAAGAAAAATACGGAAATATTGACAGTTGCTGTTGAAACCGTTTGAGTCACGGCTTCTAAACAACGGCAAATGAATCAAGAAGCAAATTCGTACGTATCGCTTTTACTGGATCTAAAGCATGTATTTTCTAAATTTTCCGCAACAACTACAGTCAATCCGTTCACTATGGATACTCACGAAATCTTTACAGCCATATGTGGCATTTACAGTGATTAGCAGCTTAAAATTATGGCAAATAAAGTTTAAAAAAGGGGGGTTAAATTATGAGAAATTCTTTTATAATGAGAAAAGCAATGTATTAAAAGACAATATGGTCCATCCTATATTTTATCTTTAGAACAGTTCAGGTCTTGTAGTTATTGGCTACAAACCAGAGCAATCGAATTTCAAAGCCGGGAGAATATGCTTTCAATCTCTTTCTAATTATAGAAGATCGGAAGCCCCTACTCCCCCAGGAGGTTAAACCATCAAAAACAAATATGGAAAAATCAATAAGCGCCACTACTTGTTCAATTGGCAAATGTCCAACCGCTACACTCAAAAGCTTTTCAAAAGCTTTTCAGAGAGGACTGTGATCGCGAACGAGGACAGATTGCAATCCTTTCATTCCAGGACTTGCCACAGTAGACCAATCATCTGCCTAAATGGAAAAACTTAATTATTGATTGAAACTGCAAAAAACCGAAACGAACAATAACAGGGGGGCAAGAGTCTTTTTGACGACCTACGTTCATTAAAGCAAGACAATGAAATTTAAAAAAAAATGGTTTAAAGCGCCATCTGATGATACAATTTTAGGAATTTGCATAGTGTGGTATATTTAATGGGAGTTGAGAAATATCCTTGTTAAATAAATAAAAAAAATTGTGTACATAGGGAACTTACCCCATGAGTATGCTACATCTGGTCAATTCATCAGCTCTACAATTTCCCGAAATATCATTACCTCTGGTATCAATACGACGTGGATGTTGTATCCCTTGATCTTCTCATTGAAAGATTAATGGTAGTCAAAAACCGTCTTAGATGTTTTTATGTTAGCACCAAGTGACCTAACAGCTGCCTGGCTATCTTCAAATATGCAAATATTTTCCTCAGAGATATTATTCTCTTTAATAACTATTACCGAAGCCTATATGGCCTACACTTCCGCTCGGAAGACGCTGTAATCGTCCAGTAGCTTTATTGACTGAGCAATACCTGCTGCTTCCAAAAAAAAAATCATCCGCCTATAGTTCCACCTAATAAAGCCATCTGGAAGATCTTTATGAAGTTGTTTACAAGGTGTGTCATGCAATTTATCACTCTATCCGAAATGGCCGTCTTACACCTTCTTGAGAAATCATAATGTATTATGATGTTAATAAACGGGTTGAATTTTTAACCCCGAGAGGAACTCAAGGAAAGAAACAAATCACTTGCCGAATATAAACACCTTTGTTGTTCAGCATCTTTGATATTCCTGTATTCATTTAAGTTGACGTAGTCTAGTAGGTAGTTTGTTGGCTTATTAGAAATAAGGCCTCGGTTCAAACCCAAGGTCAGACATCTTCAACTAAACGAAAAGAAGATTTTTGGCCAAAACTCTGAGAGTAAATGAAATTGTATTGAAAAATTTCTGAAAAATCTGTCGTAAGGAGCCGACTTTAAACTTTAGGTCCCACCACTCGTGTAATAAATTAACACACACAACATAAGTGGTGTGAGAAACTACTAATGACTGAAGGGTTGTAATCACAAATTATGTATGTATGTATGTATGTAGATAAGCTTTAAAACAAGCACTTCCAGAGCGATCTCTTAACACCGCTACCCGACGCCGTTATCCTACAGATTGTAGGGTCGTACGTTCTGTAAAATAGTCGATTGTTCACATTTAAGTGTCCCTAGGTTGTGTGAGAAGCTAGGTTGTAATCCTGACTAAAGGGTTGTAATGGTTCATGTAATTTAGTATTCATGTAATTTCAATGAAAAAGTAATCATGAACAACGTTACCAGAGCAAACGATTAGTGTTCTATCCTCCTTTATGAATTCAATAAAACTTGATTTGCTACGTCAGAGCCCCTGTTAATTTTCTGTGTGGTAATTTTATGAAATGGCTTCACCAGGAAATTATTTAAAATAACTTAATCAGATTAATTATTTTCGCTGTTTTCACATTCATAGTTCAATTCAATTGATTTTGAACATTAACAATTAAAGAACGAATAAATCGAATTGAAATCAATTTATCAGAGAACAATAATCTTTATTGAAATAAATTATTTCTAATCGTTGGCCAATTTTATTAATGGCAACAATTTTACAAAATTAAACTACAAAGTAGCAACAAATCTTGTATTGGCCATGGTTAAACGGTTTTTTGTTTATCAGACTTAAATCTTCAACAATCTTTCATACACATACACACACACATACACTCATACTAACATACGTTAATCCTCTTGGCGCGAACGTCTCTAATAAATTGAATGAACGCTTCTAATAATGCAAGCCATAGCAATAGAAAATGCATTGAAATGGCAATGGTAATGGTAATGCGATTGCAAAAGTATTCCTGCTGTTGAATGAAATTAGCGGAACAGTTGTGTGATGGTGGTTGAGCCACCAACTTTAAGTATTTCTTTAAACGTAATCGTTTCAGAGAAGAAAAAAAACCAAAAAAAAAAATTGTAAATGGCAACAACAACAAAATCACATGATGCCAGTGATTATGTCAATAAAATTTACGCCAAATTTTTCTACAAATCCAACAACGAACATACGAATGTTTAAGTGCGCCCAGCATTTAAAAATCAACCCACCTATTGCATGATGCTCGGCCAGATAAACCACAGAACAGAGAACAGAGAACAGAGAACAGTGTAAGAAGATAAAAATTATAGGAAATTAAGTGTAATTTAGAAAGCAAACAGCTTTAAAGTGGCAAACAAACGGTTTAAGGAGTGTAGTGTAGCAGCAGCAGTCAGCAGCCAACAGCCAGCATTATTAGCGTCTACATAAGCATGGCCATCATTTATAGCACTTTGCTCTACAAGTAAACAAGTGCGTAAACTATACGAATTGGTTTGCTTTCTGGTTTTCGCTTTTAAAAATACAGGCACGCAGTGCGTTACTATGCCAGAATTTCAGCAGCATATGCGTGTTCTATACAACGAACATTGTGGCAAGAATGCAAGAGACCAAGAAAGAAAGAAGCATGTTTGATAATCTGCTAAATCTTTAACATGGTTTTAAATCAGCTCTCAAATAAATACACTCAATAACTCAACCAACCAAAAGACAAATACAAATACAAACATGTTTGCAGCATTAAATGAGGCAACAAAAAACGAGGGATTAAAATATTTTATTATCGTTCACAAAAATCAAACATATTGAGTAATCAAATCGAACACACAATAAATACCTGCGCAATTCATATCGACAAAATTCAATCTGACAAGGACGTTTGTACCAATTTATTTGTATATTCAATGTGAATGTGACTATGCCTCTGGCTATTGCTACTCTCATTGTACTCGTTTAATGTTTAAGGCGTGCAAATCACAATTCCTCCCTCAAAACTGAAAACAAACACACCCCTAAGCCAAGAAGAAATATGTTGGCAATTAGAAATCCTTGAAAAACTAAATTCATTAAATTTCATTATAAAATTTGAAGGATTCAGGGGTGTTTATTATAACCTATATTTGTGGCATATTCATGTTACAACATGTTCTATTTTGAGGCATACATCTTAGGTGTTTGTCCTTTGAATTATTTTTAATGTAACCGAGGTTGTGTATGCTCTGGTTTTATGAATTTTACAACACAATTAATTTTTGTCACAATTTCATTATGATTTGTGGCAAGCCATTACAATTTTTACCATCCCTTATTTCGCCAATTTTTTTTTTAAACATTTTGTTTTCATTACAAGACTTTTTTAAAAAAACATTGATTATAACGCAGCATATCCTTACAAGGATAGAACAGTTTACCTTGTTTAACGTAAGTTAACCTTCAAGTTCATTCATAGAAGCATGCTAAAAAAGCAAGACGAGCAATCAAACTCATTATTATTGATATTCATAAGGGTTTGAAGGATTTCAAATATACTCAGAACATCTACTGTATCTACTATCAAGCAAGATTATTACAAAAAAATAAAGAAAATGTTCCAAAACACTAGCAAATATTGACTACCCTCAATAGGGGCTAGTATCATCAAATAACAATATTTGCAATTACTGAAGACAATCTACTTCGTCACTTGCTCTCAACTATGGATGTCATCAGGCCACAAGCAGTAAGCAATTGAAACCACAACATACGAGTTGAATAAGATATAAAGACTGGCATGCTTTGAAATAGCCGGGATAATGGAAATCTGTCCAACAATTGCGGCCGTTGTATATACTAGTGAGTACAGAGCTATGGATATAATGGTTAAAATTATGAGGGATTATCGAGTTACTATTTTACTACACTTACTGTACTATGGCATAGACAGTAATAACAGTGAATAAAGTACTAGCCGCCGTAGCCTAGTAGGCAGTGCGTTCCATATTAGACGTGGGCCATGTTCATACCCCAGTCAGACGTCAACAACAAAACGAAATATGAAAAATTTTTTCGCGGCAACTTCCTCTCAACAGATTTCTACAATAACTCTGAGAGCAAATAAAAATTAGTAAGAAAAGTTATCAATAATCTGTCGTTCGACTGTACCACTCATGTATAAATAACACACAACCAGTAAGTGGGTGAGAACTTAGGTCGTAATCCTGACTGAAGGGTTATAATGACCAAATTATGTTATGTATTATAAGTACTTTGGAAGCTACATATTCTGTAGTATACGGATGGATTAAGGACAAATAGAGGAGCAGGGGTGTGAGGGTAAAGAAAGATGTGCTCAATTCAACTTGGATAAGAAATACAATAGGCTATCTAGTGACGAATCTAGTGAATCATCTTGGCGGAAAACAAAACACTATTTGCTGGATCCCAAGACATACGGAAATGCACTGCAGTGGAGAAGGGAAGAACATTTTTGTAGCATGACAAGATAAATTGAGAAGGCTATATTGAACGATAGGGTGCATGGAGAAAGACGAAGAACCTTCTCAAGCTAAATGAATTTGATGATCTTAGCTTTTTTTCAGTTGTTACAATGAAAAGAGTTTTAAAGATAATAACAACCTAAGCCTACAGTGTTCGGTTAGAAGTAACCGAACACTGCAGGCTTAGGGAACACTTATTGAGAATAAGGATCGCTTCAAGCGGGAATATATGTTTATAGGATTAGAAACTACGTTCAGGACACTATTTGGGAACTTATATGGCGTTAATGGTCCTCAGAAGCAACTTACTGTGTACTTATTATGTACTAGGCAGAAAGTTATCCTTACTGATGCCATGCAACATCCTGAAGTTTATTAAAGTAACTGGATTGTGGTAGACATTATAGGGATACAAAATGTAATTCAAAAACTTTAAATGGAAAGGAATATCTAATCAGAGTTCGCTTAATGTTTCCGTCGATCAAAGAGCTCAATTAATTAAAAATATTATTCCATTATGGTTGCTTCTGATTTGCTTAATAAATGAAAATCAAGTGTTTATAGTTATCGCTTGAAATGTTTTCAGTGAAAGAGCACAAAAGGTTCCAGGTTTACTCGCTATTTCCATCTACTACAGGCAAACATGATTTGTAGCTGGCAAAAAAAAAGTAGTTTTGGAAGAAAACCCGGGATTGTGGGAAAACAATAAATGGCTTTGCATTTCGGTAAACATCTACTATAAACGGCTTTTGCTTTTGATTTAAAATTAAAACCACAATCATTCCTTATTGTCCAAACAGCAGCTAAAAGAACACAAAAACGTAACTACACTTGCACTTAAGTACACACTTAAGTAAAGTTCAGTGAATAATTTTTTACCAGAATGGTTTACAAGATATCCACATTCATTTTGGATTCACTTCTTAAAACCATAATGATGTCCCACTAAACCAACGGAATTAAATTTTATTTCAATAAAAAATTAAATTTCATTTTAATTTCCAATACCAAAATGCCAATTATATGGGCATTATAACCATAATTTTCGAATACAAATCAATTAAGTAAACTTTACAAGAAAAGAAAACCACCAAAGAGAGACGGAGAGAGAGAAAAAAAAAGAGAGAAGAAAAAAAAAACGCCATCATTATTAATGATTTCTTTTGAATACAAAAAGCGTTTCAATATTTGGAAACCTGTCAACGCGATAATCAAATGCGCATTTAAATCCCTTTTTAAATGGCCTACATTGGCTATTAAAAAAACGACACACACACACACATACAACCATACATATAATATAATGTACACAATGCATTTGTAGACAAGTTGTTGTTGTTGTTGTTGGCCAACCACTAAACTCCTACAACTTTATTAGCGTTTAAAGAAACATGAACCATAAGAAGAGACCAAAACAAAAGCATCTTGACAAAGGCATCATATTTCTTATGACAACCTGACTGAGATGGAGACGACAATACGAATTGAAATATATATATATAAACGGCTACAACAACAACAACAACAACAACAACAACATTTAGAGACACAAGCCAAAAAGAAAGAAAAAATGTGAAAAACCCCAAAGCCAACCACCAGATCAACTAAAAAAGGAACAGGCTGGAAAGCAGAAGAAGAAGAAATATAAAAGAGAGAAATAACCATAAACGTTATTAAAATGCATTTTAAAACCGCACTAACAACAACAACAACAACTACTACTACTACTACTAGTATTCATACCATAAAAATAATAATCATAACAATGACTATGACTATGACTATAACTATGTATGTACGTTTGTATGAACAACAACAACAACAACAAATAATAATAATGATGATGATGATCATAATGATAATGATGTTGTTTGATGATGGTGGCGATGGTTTATAAAATGCCAATAAACAAGGAATTTTCACAGCATGTGGGTGCTTATAACGTTAAAGCGTATAAACAATGAAACGTAAACGTAACGTAAACGGTAAAATAAGCCACAATAACTTGCAACAACACTTGTCAAAATGTGCGAAACAAAGCAAAGCGCTGAAAAGCCGCAATAGGACATTATGAAAATTGGAAAATAGGAATAGAAAAATATGAACAAATCTTGATAAAAAAAATCTTGTCCAATTGTTCGTTACCAACAGGTCTTACAAATATTTTTGGGCAGCATACCCACTAAAAATGGTAAAAGAAAAAAAAAACATAAAAAAAGAAATTTTTAAAACTTTATTTGAAAAAAAAAACGACAATGTCTTCACTACTGCCTCTCTTCTAATGGCTTTTCGGTTGCCGTAAAAGAATTTTAAAAAAGAATTCTTTCTTAAATTTGATTTTATTTCTCTTTTAATAAATGAAGTTGTAATACCGTAGAGGCAACTAAAAGCCGTTTAATTTATTTTTTTGGTATTGAATTCAATTAGCCATGTTTACATTGTTAAAGTTTTCTTTCATGAAATGTCTTAATAAGTGGAGAAAGGGGAATAGTGTCACAGACTTCCATATACAAAGAAATTCTCTTGTGTTATTGCATTTGTAATTGTCAAGCTTAATTAATTTCTTTAAAAATTAATTGAATTCTATGCGTTTTCTAAACACTAAAAGTTTAGTTAAGAAACCTAATCTTTTAATATCTGAACTCTACCTACGGGTATCCCAATAAAAGTGCTTTTAATATTTTAAAATTATACTTGAAAGTTACTTACCGAAGTCGATGGTGGCAGCACACAATTAAGATTTGTGAAGACCAGCTTTTTCATATCAGGACCAACATATTGCCATAGTCAAGTAGTTTAAAACCCGTGACTCAGTCTCCGACTATAACATCTCGAAGTAACGATGAACGAAAAACCGCCAGCCTCTTAACAATCTTGTGGCAAAAAAAAACCTGAAAATAAATAAAAATGCCATGAAAATTTTCTCAAATCTCTCGTTAAAAAGAAAGTAGCACCACTCATATGCATAAAATTACTACACAAACATGAGTAGTGTGATAAGTTAGATTGTAATCCTGGCTAAAGGCTTTTTGACCAATTAAGTATGAAAGAACTTAGATATCAAGAACTATGGCTGGACAGCTTAGAATATGAAACTATGTTCACATTTCTGCTCCTTTAAATTGTGGAAATATTCTTTGAAAAAAAAAAATATGCGCGAAGTTCATACAGAGCTTGATCCATTTTTCGCTGTACATAATCGTCCCAGTGTCACAACGGGCCGGTATATGTGCTCTAGTGAGCTTTTGGCATCAAGGCTACCAATCGTCCCAGTGAGCAACAATTCGGATAGTTATTGCCATATTTGAAGCGAAGACAATTCTCAAGCCCTAAACGAATCACCATTACGTTTATTAAAATTGATTTACATGCTGGTGTCATCATCGGTCCTTATTTCTTTCGAAATGAGTAAAAGGAGCTACAGTAACAGTGAATGAAGAACGCCATCAATGCTGATTGAATTTCTGTTTCCATAAATTATTCCACGATATTTAGTTCCAACCAAACGATGAAACATGCATGAACTTTCTTTTTCCAGATACGGTTCTGTTTACTGGTCCCCTTGTGCGTTAGTTTGGATTCCTTTTTTAGTCTTTTGTTAAATCATTGATTTATACCAACAAATCAGCAACTCTTGAAGCATTGGACGACAATATTTAAGTCACAATTAACACTACATGCTCAGATTTATTGCAAATAGTAGTCAAAGAATGAATTGATGGACCTTATAACTTGTAGTCACGGTGGACATATTAAAATAGATAAATACCATGAAATTATCTACCAGACCACTGAATGAAATATATGTATATAGTGAGTTGCCGCCGCACACTCTGCCGTATTACATTAAAATTTTATTTGTGCAATTTGTGCAAAAAAATTGGCATGAAAAAAGTTCTCAAAAATCTGTCGTTAAAATTTAAAACTCCCAGGCCATGCTGTAATAGCCAAAATAAGGATAGACAATAGGTCAATAAGGTCGCGTAGTCTAGTAGGTAGTGTGTTGACTTATTAGACGAAAGGCCAGGGTTCGAATCCCCGGCCAGTCATCAAAAACGAATATGAAAAAATATTTCTTCGGCGACTTCCTCTCAGCAGATTTCTGGCAAAAACTCTGAGAGTAAATAAAATTGCCATGAAAAGCTTCTCAAAAAAATCTGTCGTTCGGAGTCGACTTTAAACTGTAGGTCCGCCACTCATGTATAAAATTAACACACACAACAATAAGTGGGTGTGAGAAGCTAGGTCGTAATCCTGACTGAAGGGTTGTAATGGCCAATTATGTATGTATGAATAGGTCAATAATTTTAGTATGTTTTGTATTACAATTCTTTTCATTTTTCTTTTAATTCTATTACTACTTCTGAGACCAAGTCAAAATAATACACAACAGCTAACAACAAGTTTACTACACCAAAATAGCAAAATGGATGTAATTGATAAGGGTAATCAAGACCACATCCACGATATAACCGGGATATCGAAAGAAATACTATTCAATCACACAGACGATACCGTTTATAGGCTTTTTTTTTTTTTTGCATTGTGCCTTTATACTTTTTAGCTTCGGAAAATTGGAGTTCCCATAAAATTGTTATATACATTGAGCTTCAAAAGAAACGGTACGCTATGAATAAAATTCTAACAACCACCAAATTCAACTTTTACTACTCAAGGAGAGTGTCCGAAAAAATTTGACAATATTTCGAAATTTGTTTGAAATTTTTTTTAATTTTTTTTTTCGTTTCAATTTTAAAAACTGGCAATGAAGTAATTTTAAAGTAAAAATAACGGCAATTTATTAACGTGGATTTTTTTTAATGTACAATTTCTTTTAACGTTCACTGTACTTAGAGAGAAAAAAATACAAAATTTAAGTTGGCATATTGCACTAAACAACAATTATTTGAATTTGAATTTTAAATTTCATTCATCTGTATTAATTTCATCCAAAAAAAGAAGAAGAAATAGTAAATAGTTTCCAACCCTGTTTATTTAAAAAAATTATTCCAAAACAAAAAAATAATAAAAAAATATAAACACAAGTGTCAACAAAAGAAGGTCAACTGCAAACACTTCAAATGGCACGAGTCATGTAATGAAAAAAATTAAAAAACAACAACTCAACTGGATTAAAAAAGAAAACAACCTGAACCCAACAAAAACATCAGA
>QOCX01000265.1:130714-143826 GCA_005959815.1 Sarcophaga bullata
CAGACTGCACTTGAAAAACTATAACAGAACAATAGTTTTTTTTTCTTTTTTTTTAGCACACTTGTTTGTACTCGTCCAACTGATCAAATTTTCATGCGAAATTGTCACATGTTCAGATTTTCATCAAACACACACATACACACACTCAGACACAGACACAGACAATGGTGTCTAAAAATTGTAACAGAAACCGTTAATCTAATCAAATTCATATTAGTGGCATTAGGGTAACACATCATCAGCCTTAAAGTTGTTATAATCAACACCACCACCACCACCATTATCATAACAATGATTATCACTATCCTTCCCTTCTACGCTATACGTTTGCGCGTTTAATGCCTAATTTAACTGATACTCACTCTTCATGCGATTCAATGAATGTGAACGAACAACATCCCTTAATTCATAAAAGTACGCATGTGTACATGTGTCTCTGTTTAAATATTAACAGATATTGCTGTAGTGGTTGTTGTTATTGCTGCTGGATATTATTCTATCCCTTGACTTTTATGTGATGGTTTAATTTTTTAAACAAACATAACAATAGGATTCATTAAAAATAGACTCGCTTGTCTAAATAGAAAATTATTGGAAAAAGGGATCATTTACATGAGATGTACTTGTTCATTATTTGTACTTATAGTGGGAGATACAAATACAAAGGGATATAAAACTGTTAATATCTTATATAATAAAGCAGGGGATGATCCCTACCCACACAGTTCATAATATTGCACTAGAAAAGTAGATCGAGGTTGTGGGAAACTTGCTTACACACTCTAGTAGATCGAAAAAGTTACGTTAACGATTTTTTTTCTATAACGCTCCCATACGATCCTTTGGTTAATTGATCACGAATTATAGGCTGCACGAGAAAGAGTATTTTCATTATTGATACAAGCATTTGCTGGAACAGTGAAAGTAACTTTTATTCTCTCCTGTACAAAGTCAAAAAATTTCAAAAAATACTTTGAGGCAATGCTTCATGACTTAAAAGTGTAAAACTATGGAAGTCAGCTAATATGTACGCATTTTTTCTTTCCACAACGTACGATTTAGGACTAGGACTTAAGTTTTCTGTAGGCAAGTGTCTTCGAAGGATGCAGTTTCACAACCACTTCGAATATGTAAACCTAAGCCTGCTAAAAACAACAGCAACATCGAAACGTTGTTGTTACTCACAAAGAGTGATATCGAAACAATTTAGAGTTGTAATCAAAAATACACAAAGCGATGGTGGACTGTTCCTTACACTTTTTATGTACGATTACAAGAACGAATGTCCAATCTATTCGAATCAGTTGATTATAGTGTAGTAATTCAAGCAGATAGTCGCTGTAATCTAGTAAATAGTATGTTGGCTTCATCGACGCGAGACCACAATTCAAACCCCAGATCAGACACCTCCAACAAAACGAATATGAAAAAATATTTCTTAACCAGATTTCTGGCAAAAATACTGACAGTAAATAAGAGTTTCTCAAAAAAAAATCTGTCGTTTGAAATCGAAAACATAACACACAACATAAGTGGTGTAAAAGCTAAGTTGTAATCCTGACTGAAGGATTCTATTGATTCAATTATGAATGTATGTGTAATTCAGGCTGATACAAAAGCGTTTCTGACCTTCTCCCGAATTGTTCGGGTTGATAAGATACGATGAATATCTTTTTTATATGTTTTCGTTATTAATATTGTAACAATAAACTGCTAAATCACTTAAAAAGGTTGCCATATTTCCGAAAAAAATTCATCAAGTGCACTGTGTGACAAGTTGCTAAACTTTACAGACAGAAATGTCTGCAGAGTTTTATATTGTCAGCTGTCAGACCATAATCATCCTTATATGCATAAACAGGAACACGCAAAAGTTTTGTTGATTTCCAGAAAGTATAGACAAAAAATCCTTATTTTTCAGAAACACTTTCAAATAGTCTTTGATGCTTTGAAAGCTACAAAAAAAAAAATTAACCTTAACATAGCTTTTTATGTACGATAACAACATATCTCAAGAACAAGATTCAATTCAGAAATTATAATTTATTAAAGAAGAACGACCTTTAAAAAGAATAATTCTCATCTTGCTCTATTACAACAATCCTCTGAGGATTCTAAAGAAAATATTTTCAACTAAAAAAAAAAAAAAAAAAAAAAAAAAAAAAAAATGGAATCTTAACATAGCTTTTATGTACGATAACAACATATTCAAGGATAAAATTCAATTCAGAAATTATAACTTATTAAAGAAGAATGACCTCATTATTGCTCTATTACAACAATCCTTGAGGATCTCCAAGAAATATTTTAAAACAAAATTAAAAAACAAAAAAAACAAATTGGAATCTTGAACATAGCCTTTTAATGTATCGATAACAAATATTCTAAGGATAAAATTCAATTCAGAAATTATAACTTATTAAAGAAGAAATGACCTCAAATTGTCTATTTAAACAATCCTTTGGAGGATTCTCAAGAAATATTTTAAAATTAACAAAAAAAACAAATTAAAACAAAAAAAACAAATTACTCTGCAGTTACATCTGACCTTTATCCGCTTTCAAATATTCTAATTGGTGACCTGTTTTCTTGATTTCTGTTTCTCATGGAAGACTGAAAAAGTATTTTAAACACGAATAAAAAGAATGTGTTTTCCTAAATTACTTATGGGTAATATATTACCATACAAACGAAAAAGTAAATGTTTTATCTAAACCAACTGTTTTCCTTTCATTCTTTTTTTTTTCCTTTTCTTTTCTTTTCTTTTCTTTCCTAAATGCCCCTTTTTGACAAATTTCTCTCAATAGTTTTTATTCTTTTTTGTTTTTCTCCTTCTTCATGCATTACTTCATTAGTCTCAACTCAACTGTAGACTGTAGCTGTTGCAACAAACAGGCAACGAGTATTAAAAGAATTTATGTCAACATGGAAGATATTAATTTTATGGTGAATCTATACATCAATCTTGGAATCCATTAGAAGTCCTTTTTAATTTATATACGTTCGTTACAACATTTTGCATGTAACATAATTAACCAATTACTTTCAACAAGATTGCGTGTTTTTAACACCAAAGTATTGTTGCAGCAGCCATATAACAGTCACTCACTATAAAAACAAAAACAAAAAGAAAAACATAAACCAAGATGCCAACATGTATTACATACGACTACAAGTATTGACGATCAACGCGTCTAAATGCAACACACACAGTATATACTAGAAATCAATGTTATTGTTATTGTTATTGTTTTGCTGTTGTTGATGTTGTTATTGCCAGCTACTTATGAGAAAAAATGCGTTCAACGTTCAAGGCAGCAACAACAGCATCAACTGCAACAACTGCAACAGCAACAGGCAACAGACAACAGACAACAGACAACAAAAAAAAAAACGATCGTAATGTTCTTTTTCACACACAATCATTTTCTTCTTCTTCGTCTGCGTTCTTCTAAACATGGCATTTATTTCAATACGAAAAAAAACACACAGACAGACAGACAAACAGACGGACACACGGACAGATATGGACTGTTTTATGAACCTTAACTCAACTCAACCACAATTTGAATTTATTTTTTACTCAACTCACTATGCATATATTAAAATGCCCTACACTATCGCTTAATATATGGTGGATATATCTATCGAATTGATGCTGGAGAATGTAACTTTCGATAGGAAAACTGATTATCTAGTTTGAATCAATTATTAATTCTATAAATTATTAATTCTATTAATTCTATTAAGAATGCGCATCTTCCCATATTCAGTTCAGTTTCACTCGTTATTGGACAATAGATTTCACGCACGAGTTATGGATACTAATTCTCATGATGACTGCAGAATGATTATGACAATTTCTGCTCTGTACTGAGTTGACCGAAAGTTTGATGAGCTCTCATAATGCAATTCTAGACATCAGATACCATCTGATGATGGCATTATGCTACCCTAATAACAAAAATGGACATTTTCCTGGAGTTGAATGTCATGAATTAAGAAACGTGTTTGAAAGATGCTTTAACTCTTTCCCCTACATACATACATACATACATACATATGTAATTGATCATTACACGGCATTTAGGCGGGATTACGATCCAGTTTCTCACATTACTTATGTTGTGGGTGTTAATTTTGTACACGATTAGCGGGACCTACAGTTTAAAGTTGACTCCGAACGACAAATTTTTGAGAAACTTTTTCACTGGCAAATTTTTTCCTTTCAGAGTTCTGTTGAGAGGAAGAAATATTTGTTCATACTTCGTATTGTTGGAAATATGTGACCTGGGGTTTGAACCGTGGCCTCACGTCTAATAAGCCAACATATTACCTACTAGACTACGGCAACTATTGTCTTATTATTCAGCATTTTAAGGTTTTCCAACCCATAAAGCTTAGAATGTAATCGAGATCAGCTAGACGATCATCTAATCTCCCCGTCAGGCCTCCGTTGTTGCTCGTTTCATATTTTTTCAGATTTTACAAAACAGCCTCTGAACAGCATAAAATGTTGTAGGATACCTTATAATCGATATTTATCGATCTTATTTCCAATTCTGACTTTTTTCCAACGTATTTCACATTTTGTTGTTATTATTGTTGTTTAGTGTTGTTATAGCACTGCACTGTTATGTAGCACTGCATAGCAAAAAAAAAGCGTCCAACAAAACCAACAAAAGAAAAAAAATAAACTGCCTTTTCTTTTCTTTTATTTTACATTTGAATATGACCGAAAATGTCGATTACATGGCCACGTGATGTCATAAATTCATATCAATATGACACTTACATGTACTTTAGCGGCAGCTACGAAACAACACATGTTTTCTTGCCAGCACCTTCGATTCAACACAAGCAACAACAACAATTGTAAGGCAACTATAACTATAACTCCAATGATGTGGAAAAATGGCAACAGAAAAAAACAAAAACAAAAACAAAAACAAAAACAAAAAAAGTAAGTGTTGCAGAAAAAAATCTGTCGAAAGGCTTTAACTTTGTAGGATGGTTGGTTGGCTGACTGGTTGGACTCAAAGGTAGGTTCGGTTGCTTGTTTCTACAGCCAACAATGTGTATTAAAATATAATATTATATTTTATATTTGTTTTTATTGTTATTGTTGTTGTTGTTGTTGCTGCCTTTCCATAGCCATAGCATTAGCCTAGCTTGTATGGTATTGGCATCATGTCATCATGTTGCAGCCATTAAACGCAGTTTAAGTTGCCACTGCATCTTTTGTCTTGCAAAGCCTTAAAAGTTATACAAAAGAGTATGCTGCTCTTACTCCAAATACTTAACTTGCATATGGACTGCATGCAAATTTGTAGCTGTTTTCTGCATGGCGTTGGTTGTCTTTTTTTTCCAGCTTCAGTTTTTTTCTTACCACAATCATTGAGCTTTATAAGCATGTGTTTCGACTTCAATGATTGCGATCAAAATGCGTTTACAATAAACATTTTTCAATATGCAGCAAAATCATCATCATGATGATCATGATGGGCTGATACTGATGCTGATGGTGATGGTGATGGTGATGATGATGATCATCGATGGTGTACTGCATGAACTGAGTATGCAAAAGTAATCGAAAATTAAAGAACAAAAAAAAAAGAAGACGAAAGATCGTTTACCACCGATATTAATGCTAAAAGATGCATATTCATATGGAGAGGCATTTAACACTTCAACGGACAATCGTTACACAAATGAGACGGAAAAATTTAAATGGCATTGTGGTATAAACAATCTGTCATTTGGGGGAATGAACATCAAATGAGTTCTACCTAAACAAACTTCAAATTAATTTAAGCAGAGGAAGCAGGACTTACGAAAACATAATTTGAAAAGAGGTTTCAAAATCAGGAAGGTTTTAGCTTCAGAAATGCTTTAGTAAAACCAAAATATTACAGACAGACTGCGTTCATTAGCTATCTATGTGAATATTATACCTGCAGAAGCCCTCCCATAACATGAGCATAGCATAGCATTAGAAAACTAATATAAATAGTGGTGTTTCCATTAAGTTTATTCCTTTAAAGGTTAACAAACAATGTAAAATTTTAGATTTTTTTATTTGCCATTCTAGTATGTTTCATATACGTCCATGGCTAATGGTGCAGAAGGTGCAACAACATTAAAGTATATTTTGCATGTGATATGTTTTCCAACACCATCACTTTACACTCATTCACAAGGCACCGTAAATAGTGTGGTTGCTTTTGGCACAGCAATATTTTCAACACTCGATTTTTGACGTGATTTACACAAAACCTATCGCGCACGTTTTTCAACGATTTGGGTTCTCTTCTTTGTCATTTTTTCCCCATTTCTGTTTTTCTTTTTTTTTTTGCTTTTAAACTTTTACTACAATTTCATGTTTAAATTATTTGTTGTTGTTGTTGTTATTGTTGTTGTGGTATGAAAATCTATATTATAGACCCCCGAATGAAGTCTCTGTATGTTTTCGTTTCGTTTCGTTTCGTTTGTTTTTTTCTTCTCCGCATTTCATTTGAGACATAAAACACCTTGTTATTGTACTATTTCTTCGATATGTTTTCTAATCTCATCAGTTTCTAGGAAATTTATATTTAAAATAATACAATAATAAAAACAAAAACAAAACATAGAAGAGAGATAATCTTTTAAAACCCTTTAAATAGCATTTGTGTGACTTGAAAGTAATGCATACCATCCATAATGCACATTTTAAAGGAGTAAATAAATATTATTTTCAATCTCCAACAAAAAGAAAATTGGAGAAAATACATACTTGAAGTTATTTGAGTGAAAGAAAAAAAGAAAAATTATTATAAAAAAGAGGTGAAGAGTTTATAAACAAAGAATTGTTGAAAATTTTCGTTGAGAAAATAATTTCCATTTTGATTTGTTCTTTTCATTTCAAGTATGTTTCTTAAGTCTTTTGTATTTCTTGGTTATTTCAAAACATTTTTGAATTTTTTTTTTATTTGAAAGTTTGTTTCTTTTGTTGTTTTTTATTTAATAAAATTAATATCCCTGGTGAATGGATAACAAAACAATAAATAATTAGGAATTATTAACTTTCATAACGACTGTCGCATTCCAAAGTAATTGATACACTCAGAAATTGTTTAAGAAATTGTTCAAAGTATTCTTCTTCTTAGTATTTTATCGTAGAAGTAGTAAGTCTTCACATAATTTCTGTTTGAAGATGAAGGCTTATATTATAACCTGATATAATTCAGTATTAAGTACCTCCTTGCAATCGCCGTAGCGACCACCGTTCAAAGTCTTGGTCAGACATCAAAACGAGACATGAAAAAATATTTCTTCGGCGGCATCCACTCAGCAGATTATTGGCAAAAACTCGGAGGCTAAATAAAATTGCCATGAAAAGGTTTGTCAAAAATCTTGCGTTCGTAGTCTACTTTAGAACAATGGCTTCCTCTCAGTAGCCTTCTGACAAAAAGATCTGGGAGTAAGTAAAGTTGCCGTGAAAAACTTCTCAAATTTAAACACAAAACAGTCCCGCTACTCATGAATAAAATTAACACACACNNNATATGTGGTGTATGAAGCTAAGCTGTAAGCATAACTAAAAGGCTGTAATAGCCAATAAGGTGTCTGGCTGAGTTTTCTCCGATATAAAGTACTACCTTTGCATATGACCTTAAATTTCTCTGAGTTTTTCCCATGTTGCAGAATTAGTTGCACTTTTCGTAGCTACAATCTCGCCAGTCAAGGTTGCGATGCGATATTTTGCAAGCAAAAATAATTTGAACTCAACGTGTGCAGTAGTTTCATTGAAACTTTGGAGACATTATCGCTGAAACATATCGTCTTAGTGCGGGCAGCAAAACCGACTATATTTTATGAACTTTATTTGGACTTTTCAATCACCTACAGAGAGAATAACATCAACAATAAACCTCATAGGAAGCAATAGGAAGGAAACGGCATATTTTAACAATGAATAGAGCTCAAGTAGGGAAAAGTTCCTCATCATGTTTCTATTCAAAGACAGATGGATTTGCTACTTTTCTAGGACATGCTACAGTCAACAAACACCTGATTAGGTGGAAAAACTTTATAAATGAAAGTAAGGAAATTAGTAAGAAGTCAATAGGTTAGAAGGTCCTGAAATGAAAAGAAAAGAATTTAATTTATCTGGACATTGTTTTCTATTCTGTTTAAGATGACGGGTCACTGATGGTGTATGGATCAATAGAACCTACTAGAAACTTCAAACATTATTTCTGAGCGTATAGAAATGCACTGACTCCATGCATATATCTGTAAATAGTAGTCTAATAGGTAGTGTAATAGCTTATTAGACGTAAGGCCACGGGTCAAACATCTCCAAATATAAATAAAATTATCATGAAATGTTTCTTAAACAAAATCTGTCGTTCGGAGTCAATACTAAACTGTAGATCCCGCCACTCATGTATAAGAATAGCACACACAACATAGGTGAAGTGAGAAACTATGTCGTAATCCTGACTGAAGGGTTATAATGACCAATTATGTATGTATCACGTATGGAATTATGTTTTCTATGATGTTACTGTCATGATGTTATCGTGCAGGTTGCTTGCTCCATTTAAACTCTAAACATTATAAATTCTTTAAACAGCAAAAACTAGATCCGAATGCCAGGACACCAGCGGAAATGGAACTCGAAGATATGTGTGGCAAGGAAGGACAAAAATCAATCGTTTGGCATAAGCGACCTAGCTTCAAATTCCATATTTACTGAGTGCTATTGCTTACATTCGACCAAAACTCTTAATCACACTGGAAGACTTCGTTCAGCCCCAGAAATTAGAGTGTCTTAGAGTTTAAATTTTTCTACTACAAGCCCCCACGAACAACCAAGTATTTGTTTCCGCGAACTTTTGTAAACTAAATATTGTTACCTGTGCTGTCGTTTCTAATTAACATGTTTTCTTGGAAATCTCTTAGTCAGATATTAGAAACTTTTGCTTAAATAAAGAATTTACGAATTAATTAGGTGAAGAAATTGGAGAATCTTCTCAGTTTAATTAAAAAAAATTATTTTTTTTTTAGTTTTTCGTTTCATTTTAAATCAAAGAAATATATTTCCAGTATTTATTGGCATTCTCATTAGGATAAAAATTAAAAATTAACTCAAGAATCTATAACAGAGTCAGCTTCCGCTTTAAAAAAACGATTCATTTAAATCATCATCCTCATCATCATCATTATCGTCATCATCATCTTATTCGCCATGAGTCATTTGGTTTATTTTCATTTTCAATTAGAGACCAACAACAAACGTCAGCATCATCATTATCATCATCATCATCACCACAGTAGTTTGCATTTCTGAATCCCATGTGGAATAGTAATGGTGGTGATATTGATGGTGATGATGACGATGTTGAGGTCTCTTTTGAGCGAATGGCTAAAATTCAAAACTTTCGCACATTTTTCATTTTCAGATTTTTTTTTTCACTTTTTTTTTCTTCTCAGTTGTTACTTTTGTTCGCCGTTCAGTCTACACTCATGCTGCGCCGCATATTCACGCATGCTGCGGTTTATAGAATAGATGTAAAAAGCATTACGTACTATGTATGTATGTATGTATGTATGTCTGTCTGTCTGTTTATTTTATACGTTTTTAGAGGCTGCTTTCATTGCCGCGCAATCATTTTGCTTACCGTTTAAAGGGTTTTTTTGCTGGTGTATTGGCCAATTTCGTTGGAATTTTTTTTTCTTCTGCTTCTTCTTCTTCTTTTTTACGAATGCAACATCAAGCAAATATTTCAACATTTTGTGCTTCATTAGTAATAAAATGCACATTTGTATGTACATATGAGATGAGGTGTATGGTTGGGTTTTTCTCAAAGTGTACCCTACACTAAAGATGTAGATAATTTTTTTAAAATACTTTTTGGACATGCTAGGAGTTTCTTTATCGTCGTATCGATAGCAAACTCCAAAGGCTATTCTATTGGGGAAAAAAAACTCACTGTCCTTCCAGCGGAAATGTTACGTAATATTATCAGATGTCCAGCCCATTTAAAGTACTCAACTCAAATATTTATTGGGTCTGAGGGCCGCTATTAAAAAAGAACATTAAGAATGTGATTAAGGTAACCTCTTGCTTTAGATAATTGATTTGGGTTTGGACCTATTGACTACCATAGAAAAGTTCAGATGAATTTCTTTACTACAATCGTTAATCCATTTTTGGGTTTCAAAGGTAAAGTTAAATGAAGCACACATAAATCAATAAATTCGTTGATACTAACACTTGAATCTTGTCATTACATGTGAGATATGACGTCATTTAAATGATCGTCTGTGGATTGATTGCAGCAGTCAATTGTTGGAAGATAGTTTTCGATCAGATTTTCACATTTTTCTGGTTAAAGAATGTTGGTTTTCAAATTTGGATGACATTATGATTTCATAGGTAATTGAAGTCGTGAAATTACTTTTTCTTTAAGCTTATCCAGCTGGTACTGCCAAAAAAGCAGGTATCCATACGGACCGTAGTCGATGATACACCTAAACGATATTTTTCTGGATGCCATGAAGCCTCCCCAATCACATCTGGGTACCATAATTTACAATTCTGCCGGTTGACGTAACTACCGAATAAGAAATGTGAAAAAAATTTGTTTTTTCGAAAAATCAGCTTTGTGGCATTGAAATCCTGTTGATCTAGACCCCAATTAACAAATCTACAGCGTTGTAAATGGTCAAGCGGCTTTAATAGTTGCCTGAATTGGATTTTATGTGGATAGAAAGGCGAATCCAAATGCACAGAAAGCATTAGTGAGCCGTACATTAGAACCAATGGTTGAGAAAGTCATAGAATCGACAAATTCATATTATCCGTTATACTTTCGCTAACAAAATCGATATTTTCGGAAGTACGTATGTTGCAATGATACGCTGTCCTGAACACATTTGTATCACTTCCAATGTTTTCAAATTTCTTTACAATTTTGTTAATTTCTTGCAAGCTAGGTCGACCATAAGCTCTCTTTTATGCTCGAAAAATGTATACGTTTTAAATTATCATTTTTGCAGTAAATTTCAATCACGAGTTTCTTGGTTTTCAAATGGATAACCCAGCAAGCTATATCCCTGAGTGATTGGAAGGAAGTTAGGTTTTTTTAAAGGAACGATTTACTTTACACGGGTAATTTAGATGTCATCAATGCTTACAAAATAAAATTGCTAAGATTAGCTAACATTGATTTCAAATTCTTTACGATACTTTGTCTACAGCGTTGAGGAGTTCCTTATCCCTTACAAAACTTGCTAAATGTGGAGTCATGACAAATATGTTCTCGTGGTAAAAACTGAGGTCACCATACTTGTGGCCTTATGATAAAAAGTAAGGTTTGTTTCTTAAGTCTTTACTGTTAAAGAATTTGCGCTCAATTTGGTAAGTTTTGTTCGCAACCTTATTGAAATTTGTTTCCCTAAAATTTAACAATCCATACTTATGGTTAATCCTTCCAATTTCCTATATAATAGGGTGCTCACAAGTCCATCACTGTATACCGAATTTTATTCGTAGAGAATTTTTTCCTTTTTTAAGGTCGGCTTATTATTTTGAAAAGTTTTTTTTTTATTTTATTTTGAAATAATGTGTGTGAGACCGCCAACACTAGACTATGATGAGCTTATAAACACAAGCACATCCTTCTTTAGCTGCTTACAGCCGATCTTAAGCTTAACAAAATATTTTACTTTTAACTCTCTCACACGCACAACACAACGACAATTGTTAAGCCAAAGGCTTTGATACAAATTTCTTTAACAACCAATAACACAATTACATACAAATGCTTTGGTTATAAATGATGAGAAGACCGCCGCCATATGAATAAGAAAATAAGTGCAAGTCTGTGTGTATATGTGTGTGTGTGTGTGAATTTAAAAACCAAAAGGTATTTTAATTAGAAACCAAAAACATTGAAAAATCGAATTTGAACCAATCAACTAACCAACCGACCGGACCAAACAGTCAGTTTACGAATCAAGAAATATCACAGAACCCTTTTCAAAACACAACAACAACAACGTCAACAACAACAACAACAGCAATAGCAACAAGATTTTAAAAATATTTAAACCGTCTCTATATAATATTGAATTTGTTTTTGTTTTTGTTTTTTGTTTTTCTACTGAAGTTCTTCTCATTGTATTTTAGCGTTAATAAATTGAAAATTCTCTGTGTTTAATTTTAAATTCTCTCATACATACACATACACAAATACACACACACACACACACACACACTACATAGGTTTTAACAAAATAAAGAAAAAATTGATTTTACTTAATGAGGTACAGAAAACTTTAAATAACTTTAAAATTAAAAAAAAAATAAAAATTGAAGGAAAAATGTTGCTTTGATTGGTATTTTTCCTTGTTGTTGTGGTGATTTTTAACAATTCGCCCAACTATTTTAACAAAATCAAATAAAATTCTTTAATAGCCAATATAAAATAGCAGTTTTAAGTAAATAAAGAAATAAAATAAAAAAATATAATAACGAACGCTCAAGACTTCATCATCTTACGTTTTCTAAATGAATTATTAATTCTACCTGAAGTTCAGGATTAAAAAAATTCAAATTAAAAATAATTTTTTTAATTGCATTTTTTTTTTAATTTTCAGTTATTAAAGCGATAATTAATTTCATTTCTTCATTGTTTATTGGCTTTAGAATTTGTTATGCTTACAGAAAAGAAAAAACGATCTGTAATTGCAACAATAGCTAGGACCTATGGCAGTAAGTCAGTATTTCAAGTTCGAGTTTCTATTGCAAAAAGGAATTAAACACTTATTTTGAATAGAAATTAAAGTTTACTTCAGATTTTTGATGAACTGAGACCTAAATTTATAAGGGCTAAGTAATATCTCACAAAAGATCCCCGTGTGTATTTTTAAAGATATCGATTCCTTAAAAAAATATTATTGTTGATATATCGTCTCTATTTCGAAGCTTAATAAAGACAGTCAGGCCATGAGTTTCTATAATTTCAACTACAGATTAGTATGGATCTGTGTGGATAGTCTGAAACAACTGGGCAGTGGCAATAGCGTAAAACGTAAAGGAAAGATGAGACGAGACGAAG
>QOCX01000265.1:143986-178140 GCA_005959815.1 Sarcophaga bullata
AGTGGCAATAGCGTAAAGCGTAAAGGGAAAATGAACCGAGACGAAGACCCTTTTCGAGCCAAATGAATTTGAAACAACCAAATCTTTGCTTATATAAATACGGTGTCATGCACAAATTGTTTGAAAAAAGTTTCCAGAAGCTGTATAATGATAGTAATCGTCCTCTCCAAAGAATACTTGTTGAGAACATGGATCACTAAAATCCCCGGATGTAGCTTTTATGATAAAGACAACAAATCATCAATACATATATCTGGAACATGCACAGAGAAAACATCTTTATATTCATCAAGGACTAGAGAGAGAATTATCTTTACTGACATGGAACACTACCCCCAAAAAAAATTATTGTTGATATCTCGACTCTATTTCTAGGCTTAATAAAATATCTGTAATAGTATTGCATTGTAATGAATTTTGTGTTTTAAATAGTCCCCCAAGTGAATTAACGTCGAACCTAGCAGTCTCAGCATGTTGCCATGTTGTAAATATCGTAAGTCGTCAATATCACCGAAAATGGAAAATGGTTTCTTAAACGTTTGGGTTTTAAAAGCCGGCAAATACAAAAGATTTACAAAAGTGAATTCCATGCTAGTTTGACATACTTTTTTATACTTTTTTCATACTTTTTCATACTACGACGTGCGCCAAACCCCTGATTTAGACATCAAAACAAAATAAAACATGGAAACGTTTTTTTTCGGCGACTACCTTTCAGCAGTCTTCTGGAAAGAAAACGTTGGGAATAAAATAAAATTGATGTGTAGTAGGTAGTGTGAAGCCACGGTTCAAACTCCAAGTCAGACATTTGATGCAAAACGAAATATGAAAAAATATTTCTTCTGCAACTTCCTCTCTGCAGATTTCTGGCAAAAATTGCCATGAAATTTTTCTAAAAAATCTTTCGTTCGAAGTCGATTTTAAACTAAAGGTCCCGCCACTTATGTACAAAATTAACACACTCAGCTTAAGTGTTGTGAGAAGCTAGATCGTAATCCTGTCTCAAGGATTGTAATGATCAATTATGTGTGTATGTATGTTGGTGTGAAAAACTTCTGAAATCTGTCGTTAGGACCGATAGGGAAAATTAACATACACACCACGAGTGGTGTGAAACTCCTGACTAAATGGTTGTAATTACCAATGAAGTAAGCAATCCTTTTTAGAGTTTCGTCCGGTATGTCACAAACTGTAATGCTTTCTGCCAGGACTGTAATTGTGGCTGGATGGTCTCTCTATATAATCCTTTTCATACAGTAGGGAGAACTCGCATGATCATTAAGAAATATGTACTTATGTACGTTATGCAAAGTTTATATTATACTTACTTCATACTTTGCTTTTAATACCCAAAACGTAGTTTGTGAAATGTCCTTGCTAAAGTAAATGCAGGCTCATAACCCAATATTTTTAAAAATTTATAATAAAAAAAAAACAAAATTTTAAAATTAACAAAATTTCCATAAGCAATAAATTATTTAACAAAAAAAGAAAAGTTATTTTCCATAAAACCCTAAAAATTTTCCACTTGTTACAATTATTTACAGTACAACCCAAAAGTGTATAGAACAACATCATCTTCATCACATGACAATAAATCATACGCATCTGGCAGGTTTATAACAAAACAAAATACACGCGCATCATCCAAAAAAAAAACAATACAATGTTCGTGTAATTCAATGAGGATGAGCACAAAGAAAAAGGAAACATTTATGATAACATAAGGGTTAAAAATAATGTTCTTTATAGGCAAAATAGAATAGGCGGTTATTCAAACATTAAAGGCCTCACAAACACAATAATAAAGGAAATGAAAAGTATGAAAAAACCAGTTTGAATTTTATTTTTTTATTATGCGAATTCAAACACTTGTTAGAAGGAAATTCATTAAGCCAGCTGCTGCTTGTACTGGGCAAATGGGCTCAAGTACTTGTATCTATAATACCACCCCCTACCCCTTTTCTGTTATACAACAAATAACATTATAATTACAACCGCACTATTGTTATTAATTAACCACCACAGGAGGAAAAAATTTCATTGTAATTGATCCTTGAAAGATAATAGAATGAAAAAAAACAAAAATCCCACAAATATTTATTTAAGGGTTAATTTCACACTGAAAAAGTTAATTGCCAACGGAAAGAGATTCTGTTGTGGCACTAAAACGATTATTGCAAGAGATGTGTTCAACAAAAAGGTATCATTTTAATTTTTTTTTTTTTTTTTTTGTATTTTTGGTGGTGAATTTTCCTTGAACTGTATGCTTACACTCGTACTTAACAGCAGTCTAGTTTTGTTAAATGCAATGTTAACGCTGAAAAGTTGTTAATGAACTGGACTATTGGAAAATTCATAAAATCCTCGAAGCAGTCGTTATGTTAATAGTTGTACAGGAGGAACAAAAAAGGGAACTGGCTGATAACATGACATGTACACTTCACACTACAATTCACTTGTCCCAATGACAAGTACACGTCCTCATACCTAACCTAACCGTTGACAACTGATGGCAAACCCTATATTTTTGGAAAGTGCTTCGCAATGAGCTTAAGCTTAAGTTTACAGTATCAAATCAGTCAAAATGTACAAATGGGTCATTTTAACCTCCAAGTATTGTACTTGTCCCAATGACAAGTACACGTCCCCATACCTAACCTAACCTACTCTTCAGCACGTTGACAACTAAATGGCAAACTGATGGCTTAAGCTTAAGTTTACATTATCAAATCAGTCAGGAAGTACAAAGGACGGAATAAAGCAGTACTGACAGTCAGGCCGTAAATTTTTGTTAGCTCGACTCGAGAGTAGTATGGCTCTGTCTGTGTAGGCTAAAACAACAACAAGCAGGGGGAATAGAGTAAGGGGAAGATGGTATGGAGCGAAGACTCTTCTCAAGCTAAATGGATTTGAGACAACATAGCAATACTTACAGTCAGGCCGTGAATTTTTGTAAGTTCGTCTCGATATGTCTGTGTAGGCTAAAACAACTGAGCAAGGGGAATAGAGTAAAGGGAAGATGGTAATGAGCGAAGACTCTTCTCAAGCCAAATGGATTTAAGACAACATAGCAATACTTACAGTCAGGCAGTGAATTTCTGTTAGTTCGACTCGAGAGTAGTATGGATCTGCTTGGGTAGACTACAAAAACTGGGCAGAGGAATAGAATAAAGATAAGAAGATATGAAGCGAAGACTCTGCTCAAGCCAAATGGATTTGAGGCAACCTAAACTTTTGTTAGGTAAACTACATTGTCATGCACCAATTGTTTTAGCCTTGCATCAAACTATCCGGAAATGGCATAATGGTGCTAACTGACCTTCTGATCCGATCATTTAAGACCTAAAGAATACTTTTTGAGATCATGGATCATGTAAAGCCCGATATCCTATATTGATTCTATGAAGAAGAAAACAAATCAAAAACAAATCATGAGCAGAAAATAGAAAAGCCCTTGTGTTGCCAAAGCCATACAGTGTAAAAGTGCTTCAAGGATAAGATAAAAAAACATTAAAACCAACAAATCCTATACTAAATTATAAATAAATTTACTCCAAGTACATAAAATAATAAGTTACCCTAGTTTTTGGGTAATAAATCTAGTGCGGCCAACAGTAGAGTGAAAGAGAAAGCTGTAAGAAGACATAAATTTTTATGAATATCTGCATGTGTATTCTTTTTTCTCTCTTTATGTTGAATTGTTTTATGACCAAATACACTTGTCACTGTCATGATTTGTGTCAGTTTTTGTTCATAAAATAAAAGTGATGAACTTTATCTTCTCGTTTAAATTCGTTATGCTGGGTATCTTCACACACTCTCTACCAAATTGTGGTCGAAAGGAGTTCATAAACTGTCAGGTTTAAGAACAACATGGTAAGAAAAGAAAAAAAAAAACAAAAAACAAAGAGAATCTCATAAAAATTTAAATGCAACATTTTACTCTTTTTTCTCTTTTTCCATTCTGTTATTCCCAAAAAAGATTTAATCCGACAGATTAATTTAACATTCAAAAGGAGTCTGTTTGTAAATGAAAAAAATCCTCTGGAAATAAAAAATCGTTTAATTTTAATTTTTTATTTCATTTTCGTTTTCTTTTTTTTTGTTTTCTTAAATGAAAAGAATTTTTTTGATTTTTGTCTTCGTGGTTTATTTTTTTTTAATCACGATAATAAAATTTAAAAAAATTACTTCATTTTGTTAAGGTTGTGAGGATTTAAAAGATTATTAAGCCTCATTAAGATTTAATCATGTTGAATGAGTATCCGAAAAAATATTTAAAAAAAAAAAACTTTACACACACACACGCGCACACACACTACAGTAGAGTAAATACAAATGAATGTGACGACGATTCATTTCCAAACGTACCACAATGTCATAAAAATTCGAAAGGGGAATCAAACCGCACAAAACATTTAATGAACAACAGCAGCAAAGAATCACTACAACAACAACAACAACAACAACAACAACAACAACAACTGAAAATAATAAAAAATGATATTTAACCACAACAATATTAAAAGAAAGATTGACCAGAAAAAAAAGCACAAGAGATATTGATAGGAAACCACAAGAAAAAAAAAACAAAAAAAATTCAGATCGCCAACGTTGAACTTGGAAACGTTGCACCACCATAAATAAAATTGAAGAAATTAACAGGAAAAATTATCCATGATTTTATATTAAGCGCCTGAGCATTTTACAGGAGGAGGGGCATTTTCATTAATAAATGATTTCAAATTAAATATTTCATTAGAATCTAAGAAATTTGAAATCCTAAATTGGTTAGGTATGAAGGGTAGGAAGTGTGGGTGGTAACCCTATATTTTCTCCTAGGTTCTAAATAATGGTAACAAAAGAGACTGTAAAGCAACATGAATTCACAATTATAAGCTCATTATAGCATTGTTAGACTCAACAAAGCTTGAATCATAAACAAAACTCAAAATCGGCCTAAGCTAGGTTCTCCCCAGATATTTTCTTTAGTGGTTTTTGTTTTAGGCATTAAAGACCCTAATCACATACTGTTTTGCACTTTTCACAAAATCTTCTTTCCTCAGCTACAACCAGTTCGGCTTCCTAATAAAGAATGCAATCTTCTTCTTATGTAGAGGCTGTATTCATAAATAGAATATCAAGTCCCTGGATTGCATGGGCACTTCTTCCAATTTCTCCTATCGTCAACCTGATCATTCCATCTGAGTTCTGGTTGTCATCTTCTGTATTTTCTCTCAGCTAGAGGCTCGAAAAAAAGGAGCGGCTTTACTCATACATCTCCAAGTGTCAACGACTTAGATGGCAGAATAAAACTCAGAAAGTTCTTTATACACTCACCTCCAACCCGGACAGATCCCTATAACTTACGAAAATTTTATCTCTCGAAAACTCCAAGCACAGTTTCTACATCTAACTGAACAAGTACCCAACGAAAGGAATCAATTCCTATTTATGGACAATAACAGATCTCCTCGCTCTTATTCCTAATGCCACTTCAAATTTAAGATAGGATTGTGGAACACCGATCATGGGGGTGATATCCGAAACTGACAATCTGCAACATAGTATTGGTGATCCATAATATACTAGGTTACTACATGCATAGACGTAATCTTATTTAGCGGTGTTCGATTGTTCGTCATGAAAAAAATCATTGTCTACACTCTCAAAGACGTGTTGACTATCTGCATTAATATCTCTGACGTACACATGGTAAGGTCTTAGCAACTCTACATCCCTATAAACAACAGATAATTCAACTTGAAAGCTTTTGAAAGAATCCCTTCAGATACACCAGTATGTGAGAAACACCCTTCCGAGAGGCATCAGTTTGGATTTGAAGGCAGAAATCATAATCAAACGAAATGGCAGATTGTCATAGTGATATAGGGATCAAAGTATTAAGAACTCAATTAAGGGAGGCAAGAAAGAGGGAGTGGTCTTTATGCAGATTAACGATGATGAAGCTAAAGAACGAATACTCTATGTAAAGCATTGAACGATCCACTGGCCAATTGGCTACTAAATTTATGAATTGCGATTGTTGGGAGGAAAAACAAGCTGCATTCCGAAAGTGTTCAAACTAATTTATGAATTGCAATCTGATAGAGTTAGATACTGTAATTTCACCCTCCACTGTAAGCTGCCGAGTACCACAAAAATTGTCGCCAGGTAATAAGTGATGTAAATAACAAAGAGATCAAATGTAAGGAGGAGAATCAAGTACCTTTTTCTTAAATACTACGCTCGCTCCAGCAAACATCGCATAAGATTTTCAATCCCACAATATTAAGATCTTTTGACTCTCAATGACGGCAGACGCTAAAACTATAACGTCCCGCATATGATGTAATAAACAACATTGGGTCCAGGGACTTACTATAAGTAGGACTGTGACCTTTTCACCCTAACCTCTTCGCCCAAGCGCTTTGTATAGAATGACAGAGTATATCGTTAAGAAAAATCAAAGCGAAGTTTTATATTCTTATCCGGAACTCATCTAATGGAACTCCTGTTTTGTTTGGTACCCGGAAAAATTTCGAGTTGCACAGTGTTATTTATAAAAAAATTTTAAAGCATTCCATATTCGCATATGACCGAATAGATTACGTTTCATTTTATGTCGGAATACTTTGTTTCATTTTCTCAAAATCTCATCTTTAGACGTTTAGTTTGAATGATTTTTTTCGCTTTCGTTTTTGTTGTATTTCGTAGCGAATAACCAAATGAAAACAAAGGCTGCGCTAATTAAAAATCCACGAAGATTCTTTTTTTGCTGCTGTTGTTTTTGTTGGCATTTTATTGTCGATTTGTTTTCAAAAACTTCATCGTTTTAAAGTTAAAATTCCAGCAGCGCAAGCAACCAGCATACACAGTTGCATTTTATAGTCAATCCATCCAACAGTTCGTCCATCTATCCAACCAAACATCCAACGGTTTGTCCATCTGTTTAGGTACCATGTGCTTTCCAAACTATGGAAATGTTGTGAAATTGCCTGGATGTGATGGAGAAATGTTTTGTTTCAACTCTAATCCTTTGTAACATTAACTTAACATTGGAAGGGGTAAGGGAAGGATACCTCAAATAAAAAAATTGTAATTGATAAGCATTTATGGTTTTAAATGTGCTGAAAACAATTGAGTTGGTACTTTTTCTATAGCCTTAGAATACTTTTAGGACCATTTTCTTGTGCTCGGAATTCAAAAAACACTTTCATTTATTTGGTATGCTAGTGAGAGTACTTCCCTTATATAAAGTAGTCATTTGCTGGTATACTTAGTATGTGATGCTCTGATTTTTATTTTCGAACTTTAGAAAAAAGAAAATATATTATCGGTATGAAACCCAAAAAATAACACCATCATCACTAGCAACACCAACACCAACACCAACACCAACACCAACATTAAACCAACTGCCGCAACTCCTGCCATATTCGCATCCATAACAACATTGACAGCAGCAACAAAGCGACCTGCAACAGCATCAGCACAAGATGAAAAGATTCTTCATATTATTTGACTCGTAAGTCAGGCACGAGAATGGAAACAGAAGAAAACAGTTGAAGTTGAAGGTGTTTTATTAAGTTGAAGTTGTTTGTGAACCTTTTTTTTTTTTTTTTGTTTCGAAGGATTTCCATGTTTTTTTTTTCTTCTGTTTTCTTTTTATTTATCAATTGTATGCCGTCAGTTCTTCTGTCTGCTGTTATGAAGTGTCAGTTGGTGGTAGTGGTAGTGAAGGCTTCTGAATGCTTCTGGCCAAACAAATGGGAGAAAAAAAAAAGACGGGAGGAAACACAATATAAAAAATGATATTGGCTGACTATAAAACCTAAACAAAAAATCTTTTAAAAACGTATTCAAACTCTATACTATACGAGCTTATACGAGAGTATTTTACGGAATTATATTGTGAGAAGAAATGTTTAGCATTTAAAGATTGGAAAAGAAAAAGAAAAGAAAAGAAAAGAAATGAACACAAATAAATTGCATGTTCATCATAAGCTCATCTTGAAAAAACTTAAACAGACAGACATACTCATACATACACTTGAAGTTAGTAGATACAATACATTGAAATGAAAAGAAATTGTATCTTAAATAGCATAACAAAAGCAACTGTAAAGCTATGAAAAGGATGTAGAAATAAAAAAACAACAACAACAGCAATGAATTACAGTGGATTGTTAGAGAAATGTAGAGAGTAAGTAAGAAAGGAGAAATTTTTTAATCAGTTGTTATAGAAATGGAAATAGGAAATGTATTCGAATTAGGAAGGCAACCGATCTGCATCATACAAAGAGAAGATAATAGCAACAAGAATGTACATAAGAAGGTAAGGCAATGTCACATTCTTAGAACATATACAAATGCATGAAAAAGGAGCTACAAAGCGCTTATGAAAACTACAGAGGAATTAAACTTTAGGAATCAGACGTTTAGAATAAAATCTTTAGAAATATACTCTCCCAATAGAAATTACAACCAGCAATTGATCAGCTCTTTATGTTAAAGCAGAATTGTGAGAAATGTTATGGTATACGAGTAGATATGGTTGTTTATTTAATTGCTCATTACAATACCTTAGCTAGGATTATGATCTAGCTTTTCATAAGAAACATCTTGTGATAGGGTTAAAATCGATTCCGAAAGAGACAGCATTTTAAGAAACTTTTCAAGGAAATTTTCTTTCTCTTCTGTGCATTTTTACCAGAACATTGCTGAGAGGTTGTCGTAAAGAAATATTTTTTTAGATCACGGACTAGCCTCTAATAAACCAACATACTACCTACTAGACATACACTTTCACGAAAATTATCCCACATGCTTTCTGCTACTTAGACTTATCTTTTGTATGAGGAGTGGAGTTAATAAGTAGATCTTGTAGAATAGACTTGGTAGAGTAGATCTGGTAGAGTAGATCTGGTAGAGTAGATCTGGTAGAGTAGATCTGGTAGAGTAGTTCTGGTAGAGTAGATCTGGTAGAGTAGATCTGGTAGAGTAGATCTGTTAGAATAGATCTGGTAGAGTAGATCTGGTAGAGTAGATTTGATAAAGTAGATTTGCTAGAGTAGACCTGGTAGAGTAGGTCCTATCATAGCATATATTGATAGCGTTGCAGAAATGACGAGAAGTACCGGCCATATGAAGGAGTTAATTATCGAATATCGAAGGCGCAACAAGGATTTTGAGCCATACCATAAATGAGGAAAAATAAGTGCACAAAAATCATTTAGAGGGTATAAGTTCGAAAGCGTATCGAGTCTTATTTACTTAGATACTCTTCTAAACAATCACAACAGTATACAGGATTGTATTTGCAACCTGCTATTCACTGCATACATCGCACCAAAAGTTGCCTACAAATCATGCGTCAAGTATGCATGCGAAAATTAGTCAGCGATACCAAATGACAAACTCCTGAGAATAGAAAATGAAAGAAAAATTCTTCACATAATTTTGGGCTCAACGTTACACTACTCGTGCGAATAAGTGGATCAGAACCTGCCGATCGTCTGGATAGCATTAGATAGTAGACACTATGAAGACTTATGCTGCCGGCAAAGACATCAACAAGGAATAAAATAAAAGGATTAATTGACGGAAAAGTGGGAGAAGATAGTGGACCAGACTAAAGCCCATCCTAAGCTGTAATGATAATGTAAATCTATGCCTTTCCCGCTTTGGCAAATGTTACTGTTTTCGATTTACAACAAATTAAAAAAAAGCAACAAAACAAAACAAAATCAGATTTGAAATTATCTGTTTTTTTTGGTGAAACCGTGTCTATGGTTTCGCATTTCTTTTTAAATTTAAACGCTTTGCCCCCTCGCCCTCCTTATTTTTTTTTTTTTTGTAAGTCGATTAGTTTGTTTTTTCTATTTTTCTAGAGTTGCGTTTAACTCTTAAAACTGTTTGTTTTTATTGTGGTTGTTGTTATTGTTTTTTGTCCTTCTGTATGTCAGAGAGCAGTACTTGTTGCACAGTGCTTTCAAATTTATTTTTCTAAGTTGATTTTCAATATTTTGCTGCAATGCCGCCATATAGTTGTTGTTGTTGTTGTAATATTTGGATTTGTAGATGTTGCGTTGATTTGAGTTTATTATGATCATGAAAATGCTCCTGCTGCTGCAGGTATGTATGCCATTTAATGTTGTTGTTTGCCATACAAGCGAGCGAGTACTCAGTTATAAAACTATGAATTTGGATATGAATTGCATTCTATGGAATTCTCAAGAGTCAAGAGTTATTGTATATACTGTGACTATTGATTCAGTTCATAACAGTCCATATGGAGTTCAAAAGTCATAGTGAATGGTTGGTTGGTTGCTTGCCTGGTACAATTGATTTTCTTTTATCCGCTGCCATCAAAGGTATCTCTAAGTATGTTTGTTTGTGTATCGATTTGATATTGATTTAGAAAGCGGAAATTGATTTTTCTTTAGTTTTATTTTTTCTCTCTCTCTCTTTTTTTCTTGCCATTCATTGTACACCACATTCAGTGTATACACCATACAATAGTTGTTGCGAGAATAAAAAATTGTATTGAAAGAATGAAAAAATTTTTGCTGTGTTATGGTTTAGTATTGTTAAATTTTTATAAATTATATGTATGAACCATGATTTAGCATAATTGTTTTTATATGATGGTAGTTTTTATATTTAATTTGTATTTTTCTTTTTCATTTATTTCATTTTTTTATTTTATTTTTTAATGCATTTAGAATTTTATTTTTTTTTTTTGTTATATAATATAAATCAAGTTTGTGTCCTAATTCTTTCGTTTCCTGGTTTCGTAATGAATTGAAATTATTTTATTGCATAGAACGCGTACATACCATACAATACATACTAGACGAACACTGCACACACACACACACACCACGAACCATGAAACCGACTTGATAATTATTTTTAAATTTATACAAACTGATAAGTAGGCCAGCAATTGGCAACAATAAACCTTCAGTCGAAATTAATATGATTCAGAATTCCTTTTAAAGAACGTAGTGTTGTAGCAAAGCATTTACAACATATCACAACCTCCCCATGTCATGTTATTAATTCTTTGCTTTGTTTCAGTTCCAATTCACAAAGGTTTTCTCCAGTGATAGTGAGCCAGTCCATCAATCTGCATAGAAACAACTTCCGATGTGTTGGTAGAAACTTAATGCTGATTGTGTGCTAGTTTTACTGAAAAAGTATCATTGCCCGGCATTTCTATAATGAATTTTGTTGATGTTATCATATCCAGGGAGAGGCAATGATCAACGGGCTTATTGCGTGGACGCTTTATGAACTTTTTACCTTCTCCGAAGATTAAATCTCTAAATAGACCTTCTGTCTAAATTAATTTCATTAAGAATTCCTTTTAAAGAACGTAGAGTTGTAACAGTTCTAATTCACAAAGGTTTTATTGTAAGCAGATCCAGTAGCCTGCTTAGAAACAACATCCGAAGTGAACATGTATAGAATGGGAGAAACTTAATGCTGATTGAGTGCCAGTTTTATAGAAGAATTATCATTGCTTGACATTCCTGTAATGTACGTTGTTGATGTTATCGTTTCCAGGGAGGAACAAGGATTAACAGGCTTATTATTAGATTTGAAGTGATTTTTTGTCTATTAAGTCGCTGTAGTCTAGTAGGTAGACATGAGGCCACGATTCAAATCCCAGGTTAGACATCATCAGCAAAACGGAATATGAAAAAATATTTCTACGAAAACTTTCTCTCTATCTGACAAAAGCTCTGAGAGTAAAAAAAATTGCCATGAAAAATTTCTTTAAAAATCTGTCGTTCGGCGTCATCAGTAGGTTCCGCCACACATGTATAAAATTGATACATGCAACATAAGTGTGTGAGAAGCTAGGTCGTAACAGCGATTAAAGGGTTGTAATGACCAAGTAGGTATGTATGTATGTAAGTGATATCCATACTTTACTTAATCAAACTAATTATAATACCAATGATGACCAAGATGTTGCCGTTATCAAGTAGATTTGTTGGCTTAATAGGCGTGAAGCCATGTTTCAAACGCCAGTACAGAGAAATCGAACAAACGACCACCGCTCAACAGTTTTTTGGCAAAAACCTTGACAGTAAATGAAAAACTTCTCAAAAATCTGTCGTTTGGAATCGTCTTTAAACTGTAGGTCTCTCCATTCATGTATAAAAAATTAACACACGCAACATAAGTGGTGTGAGAAACTAGGTCGTAATCCTGACTAAAGGTTTGAAATGACCAAGTATGATGATCAAGAAAAAATGTCGACAATAACCGATGGATTACTGATCTTAATTTACGTTAGTTTTGGTGTGCCACAAAACCCAAAAAAAAATTATATGCCGGTGATGCCATATACAAATCTATAGCAAGACTGAAAGTGCCGATATTGATGAAAGTGGAAATTCACAAGAGTAGTAGACACCGTCTTAAAAACTAATAACAATTCAAATTCAAAAGCAGCTCCGAAATACCATTTCACATTAAACAATTTCTCTTTAAAAACAACAACAAAAACTAACGCCAAATAAAAATCAATAAATCTTTAGATTTATAGGACTTCCAACTGTTGGAAGGATCACTACTATAGCCGAGAAAATAAAAACCAATTACTCTGGGATTTTATAAAATATTTAACACACCAAGTAGTTCCAAAGAAAAAATAAAAAAAAAAATAAAAAATCAGCAATAAAAACGAATAAAACACCTCCAACTATTTTAAGGAATACTTAACAATACTGTAAATGCACTGAGTTGGATTGTCTCCTTTACGGACACATTGAAAGGAATAGATTGGATTGGAATATAGAAAGAAATACGATGACTGGTAACAACGTATGTATGATCACGTTTAAAATAATTCAATTTTTAATGGTATTCTCCTCTTTCTCTTTATCTATTACAACAATATTATATACATGTATTGTATATACATACATACATACATACATACATATATACATACAGATACAAAACATACGATCATATAGCTTAAGTATCAATCTATATAACGAAGTTTTTAATTTTCGATTTGAAGAGAAAAGTAAAGAAAAAAATAAACCCGCACACCACAAACATAGAAGAAAAATCAAGGAGAAAAAATCGAAAATATCATGCCTCAAAATATAGGAAAAACGAAATGCAACATGCAACCAAATAACAAATAACAAGTGCAACAGCATTAAGGCAATGATGATTCACGGTTATAGGAAATGGCATGAATTTGAAATGATTTGAAATGAAATTGAATTCTACTAAAGTGTTCATGAGGTCTACAACTGTCTAGAACTGCAGTTTAGATGAGAGTTAGCAAATTTCTGATCACCAACTTTCAGTGTCTCTACCTGCAGATTTCTTCCTGTGGTTTAAAGTATAGGAGATCAACCACAAATGATATGCCACAAACCATACATACACCAAGGTGGCCCTAAAGCATGTAACCAACGTTCCTAAAAATTAGAATTTGTATTCACCCCGGAACCTTGTTTACAGGCAATTATGAATATAAAGAACATAAGTTCGAACAGACATAACAAGTGGGATTTCTTACAAGCGAAATTGTCCCTGAAAATCACTTAATTTAATCGGGTATAGCAAGGCTGCGGTATAATCCCTAACAAACGTGTTTCCTCCCCCATAAATACCGAGACTTTCTCAGGGAAATTTCGAAACACTCAAAGATAACTCTTATATGGGATCCGGAAGCATTGCTGATCACAAAATCTCTGACATGTTCAGTTAGATTACGTCGACAGCACTTGGGTATCGACAATATTGATAGTATCTGCTGGATTTGTATGGACTCTACTGGATTCTGTTCTGAAATTGTAAGGCTGTCCATCGCATAATTGTGTTTTTTTTATTAAGAGGCAGGCCGATAGACTTAATATTCCCTTGAATGATTTCTGCAAGAGTTATGGGTCTGAGGAGAAGAAAAACACTGTCCCTTTGACTCATATGTCACTGCACTGTTCCATAAAAGGCTCGAAGTTCTTGACCGCTTATATTTTGTAATCCCTAACTGATCTCTCCACAAGTACTGTCATATATGCACTGTTTTGACTGGCCATTGCACAAAAAGCTTTTGAGATGATTTGGGTAAGGATGGATGGATAAAATAAAGTACGATACATGACAGCCACACACTTGCATCAAATTTCCATTAGCAATTCGTTGTGGAATCGGAACAAAGCAAATGCATTTCTAAAGCGTTAAATAATTGATATGATTAAAGTGGCTCACTTACTTCAATCTTATGGAAAAATGATTGTATTTGAATAGTGTAAAATGATAGTGAAGTTAGTATTAGGTTAGCAGTTAGCTGGCCATGCACTCGGAGGCCCATAATAGATTTCTTTTTACTACACCTACATAGATATAAACCAAAACACTAAGCTGTACCCTAATAATACTGCCGTAAGTACTCATGTAAGCCGATTTTAAACATTTTCACGTGCATCTTTTGGAAAAATATGGAGAAAAAAAAACGAAATAAAAGCAACTGAAAACTAGGCTATAAATTATGTGAATAAAAATAAATAATCTGGTGGTAAAGTGCGTGTCAAATGTTGTAGAAATATTTTCAGTTGTAACAGTGCAATGCGTTCGTTCCGATATTAGCCAATAGTGTATGAGATAGTAGGCAACGCTATTGGCTAAAAATACTAATACCTCAAGCTAATATAATAAAGCTTAAGGTGCTGACGATGAGGTTTGAGGCGAAATAATACAAGTTGTAGTATTAGTGAAATCCTATTGAAGATAAATGGCTCCTCTTAATGCTTATACGAAAAGTACAAAAATCTTATTACGCTTGAGGCAAAAAAAAAAAAAAAAAAAAAGAAACCGTTTTTCTTTAATTCATATCAAATTAAATTTAAACAAAAATAACAACAATGACAACAACAACAACTAAACCTTTGCTGTTTTGTTTCGTTGTTTTTTTTTATTAAAATAACCAAAGTTTACAACAGTAAAGCAGGAGCAGCAGCATTGGAAAACATCACTGATAAAAATTAAATGAAACCTAGGAAAAGAAGTCAAGAAAAAAAAGGCAATTTTTTTCTTTTTCATTTTAAATTTCTTTTATAGAAATAATAAAATATCGATTGCATATCGCCATCATTCTCAACAACCATAGTCATCTCTCGACATACACACACATATACCTACATACTATACATACATATCTACATTTTATTTATTTTTGTAGGAAATTTTTTTTTTTTTTGTATACGAGTAATGACAACAATTTTGTGTTGATACTGATGATGTTGCTGCCTCAAAACAATAACAACAGTATTATATTGGTCTTTTATAACAACAACAACAATAATACCAAAAGAAAAAATGTATATGTATGTATAAGTACAAGTATGATGCCACCAACAACAATAATAAAATAGAAATAGTTGAGGGAAAAAAAAAGAATTGCTGCTTGGTTATCCTCTTGTAATCTAAATACGCCTGCTATGAAAGGTAACAACAACAACAATAACAACATTTTCTCGCAACATTTTTTTTTATTCTTCACTTATTTTTTTCTGCGATTTGTTGCAATGCTGTAGTCGTGGCTTTTGCAACAATTTGCTGCAAATTGAAAGCCAATTATGCTGCTATGTCTATGTAAAATAATAGTAAAATATAAACTGTAATCAGAGGCGTAGTCAATGATGCGATGGACTATGAAAATCTATTGATTGAGCTCAATGCAACTCAGTAGAAAGCTAAAGTGTTTCTTTTTAACAGGAGACATAAAATTCCTGAGTACATTACAGTATTTATTGCTTGCACAGTACTAAAACTAAGGCTAGATTATGAAGGGCAGTGCGCCCTACTCCTTATAGACTTCCTATGTCTATAACATAGCTAATGGTCCAATCGAGTGACAAGTAAAATGCCTGCCAACTATTTGCCAGACAAGTTCTGTGCAGACTCGGCATAAGCCGAGATGCAATAAATATTCTGACAGATATGAATACACCTACTAGTCTAGTCTCAGCATGCGTCGTAAACATATATGCATAATTGGTCCTTACAACCCTTTAATCAGGATTACGACATAGTTTCTTACAACACTTATGTTGTGTGCGTTAATTTTTATACATGAGTGGCCGGACCTACAGTTTAAAGTCGACTCCGAACGACAATTTTATTTACTCTCAGAGAGAGTAATATTTTTTAATATTTCGTTTAGTTGAAGATGTCTGACATGCGTCGTAAATAGGAAAACATAAAAAATTTTAACACACCTATAGGTGGAGTTGCTAGTTACACCAATTAAGCTCGTTTGTTGAACTTTAGTTAGGAATTTTTCTCAACTATTAAGTCTAAATAGCCTTTTTGGTCAAAATAACGTCCTAGTTTATAAGTATTGAAAACAATAAAAAATTGCTTTCGAAGTTCAATTAATATTACGACTGTGAGATGGTTTTGAAATTGACACAAATTGACACTGTGAATTCATAGCCAAGATATGTTTGGCTTCTTGGTCTTATAATATTGAAATAACATCCCTAAAAGCATTTATTAAACATTGTCTACTAGATATCTCAACAATATTTGCATGATTCATTACAAAATTTAATCTTTCGAAGCAAATGAATTGGAATCAGAATTGGAGTCATTTGACGTTTCGTAAGAGGTGTACTTTACATAGTTCTTTCGCTTAATTTGTTTCGGAACGTAGTCACTGACTTACGTCACAATTGCAAAGCATCTAAGAGAAGAAGCAAACCGGAAACATATTGAGGTGTCTAGTGCAAGGTTCGTCGTCTTTGTTAACATCACCGTTCCACCGATCTTCTTCATAAAACTCATAGCATCGATGTTTTACACAAAATTCAATATTACAAGACCGCCTTGTAACCTTTACTACTATAAAAACCTATCCTCAGAAGAATAGCAATATAGTGAAAAAAAAAAGATGATCGCCTGCAATATCCTTTTTAACATTTCCATGGATGTCTCCCTTCGAAAGAGATTTAAAATGCCTGTCCATGTTTAATATAAAATTGCTACCTTCTGTTATATATTGTTGAACGTATAATAAACCGTACAATTCAAAGCCCCACCAAAAAAAAAATAAAATAAAATAAAAGAAGGAGGAAAATAATACAGAATAAAACAAAAAAGGAAAAAGAAAACAAAAATTGCTGATCTGTTATTGCTGCTGCCGTTTTACTGATATTGTAGTTACAATATCATCTTGGAAAACATATCCATATGGTGATCATGTTTGTTGTACACACATTACATTTAATATTGTCGTCTCCCTTCTACACACCAATCGAGCACTCCAGCAATCCAAACAGCTTTAGCGAAATAAGTAATTTCGTTTATAGAAATTCAAAAAAGAAAAACAAAAATAAAATGGAGAAAAAAAGGTTGTGGTATTTGGATGTTTGTCGAAAGACGACATACATAAATATTTAACACAGGTCCATAAATTCAAAACCAATTAGCCATGTAGAATTGATAATAGTTTTACTTCTTGTTTCAATTTTAACAACAACAGCACCAACTACAACAACAACAACAACAATAGTATAACATAAACCAGCAATAAGCCACCAAAATATGCTCGTTTGTACATCGATTTAGATATTTAGTAGATACATTGCAACAGGCAACAGAATGTATTAAAGTCTTAACAGTTGCTTTTGAATATCCTGTGGTAAATGTTGCAAGTTGTTTTATTACATTGAAATTGATCTCAGCCATTGAAAAGAGTAACACGAGTTGTTTAAGATCTATTTTAGGAAAATATTTTTGCAATTTTATTTTTATTTCGTTTTTTTTTTTTTTTGTATTTAATTTTATTTGATTGCTTTAACAACAACAGCAACAACAAAATACTCATCTGGAGGATGATCTTTTAAGTTGTACAAAATGTTTGTTTAGACACTAAAACACAGAGGAAATGGAGCTAAGCTGAAGAGCTAAGAGAAACCTAAAATTTAAATCTAAACTAAGAGAAACAAAAATGTTCCTAAATTGCTAAAAATTAAAAAAAAAATCCAATCACACACACACATCCAATCACTCATTCCTATGTTGCATCCTAATTAGACACATCTACTTCTGTTTAAATAAATGTACAGTGAATACCAATTAAGATCGTACAAGGGCATATACATAAATTTTAATACGATTAAAATAAGAATAAAATATGTTAATGGAATGTGTATAAAGGTGGACACAAATTTGCTAATAAACATGGATTAAAATCATCGATCAGCATGTACAAGAAGACAATTTGTAGCAACTTAAGAACAACACCTGAAATTATGGTATGAATATTATGGCTCAATGCTGTAATATTCCGTCAAAGGTTTCTACTAATCCGCCCAGCGTAGCATAAATACGTAAAGCCCTAAAACCAATAAAAAAAAAAATAAACAATATTCTCTAGGACTGGATAGAATCTTCAATCTGCCGCTCAATTACTCCTATTTACCTATTTACCCGTTTCTAAAGGAAATTAATCATTTCCTTAAGGACTTACCGAAAGAATCATTACTTATGAGCCCAATAATGTTGAACCTATAAAGAAATTGTAGGGGCATAACACTCCTGGGCATGATCAATACGGTCAATAAATGGCCAATAAATAAAAAAAATATCAGAAGTATTCTTAAATGAAAATAAAAATCTCAAATATCCTGTATCTACCATGTACACGAAATGAAAATATGAGCAGACCAGTCAGACGAATGGAGATCAGCACTAGACTAGCTTGCATTGATATGGGAAAGGCATTCGACATCCTCCATCATAGCGAGATAATACGCGCTTTATGCTGATAAATGATAACATCCCTGAACTCTATGTTATGAGTGTTGTCTCTTGTTTTATTTAACCAAGTTCTTAAGGCAGTTATGCCATTATTGACTGTACAGACAATATACTGGCAGTTCTAACGACAACTGCCTCCTTTGACATGCATTCGAAACGAAACTAAATCTAATTCAAAAAGCAGCAAGTCTAAAAAGAAGACCAAAACTTAATGCCTAAATACAGCAAATACGACTCTCCATGGATAGAAAAGAAAAAGTCGAGATGGTCACATTTTGCTATCTCAGAAACAATCGATAAGGCGAGTGAATTCAAAGATGATGTTCGTTTTTAATTATCCGCGTTTATTCGATTTCATTTCAACAAAGTTCTACTCATGGGCGATTTTATGTGAATCCAATCTCATCTTTTTTTAAGTATTTCTTTTCAATCTTAATACATTTTTAAATTATAAGAAAGCATTGATCTTCACTGTACGATTCTCATTGTTATTCACTGTAAATAATTTGCTATGAATCGTGTATGACTACGCTATTTATCTTTTTAATGTTGTTTTGTTTTGTTTTGTTTTTTTTTTTTTCCTTTATATCTGCAGTGTTCTAATAAAATTGTTTCTTATTTTATTACCAATTTATGCAAAACAACATTAAAAACAAAAGCAAAAAACTTTTAATGCCGCTGATTCTTGTTGATGTTGTTGGTTAACTGTTTTTCCTTTTTTTTTTTTTGGTCTTATTTGTACAATCATCTGTTATTTATTACATTTTTATGGGAATTCAAATAAAGCGAACAAACATGTACAAACAAAAGACTTAAGAAAGTAACTTTGTCAATACAGCGTCACATTCACATCAAGCATACACACAAACTTGTTATTTTGTACCGGCAAAGTGTACGAATATCAAATAAGAGTGAAATTGGAGTGAGTTTCGATTTATGAAAAAGTAAAAAATAAAATATTGAATCAGAAACTCAAACATCTTATAAACTTTGGCCTTCATCAAGTTTTATCAAATAAGTAATAAAGGAGGAAATCTATAGCAAATTAAATGTTAATTACATAACTATGGCTTTATATTTTTCTTATTGAACATCAAGTCAAAACCAAAAAATTATGTTATTCGTCCAGCACTTCTACATGAAACACAAAACGCACCCCCAAATCATATGTTGAAGGGTGTGAGAATAACACGAGCTTTTGTTCAGTTCCCACCTCCAGGAGCAGGTTCTTTCAAATTCGAATTACTTTCTCAAATGCAAATTATACTCGAGTATCTAAATGATAAATAATTTCTCTGATATCTACGATTCTTTTGGAAAAATATTCGATTCGATTTTTTCGATTGTGTTTCAAACCATTAATTAGTGCGACATTAAATCTTACGGTACTGGCAGCCAACATTTTTTTACAGAATTTATGTCGTCCTTAACAGTTGCTAAAATATCATTGGGATAATTTTGATGAATTGTTTTTATGTCCTCCACCAAGTACACCGTGAAATGCTATGCAATGAATACCTTACTTAAATTTCAACATGTTATGGTTGCAAAACAAATGAACTTAACAATCAATCACTGATACGACTAAGTGGTTTAATCATAAGCTCTAAATTGATCAGATTTTAGGGAAAATGTTAAACCATTGTATCACAATGGACCTTACAGTGGACAGTGGCCCAAATGTGTCATTCAATTTGTTTGTATCGTCTCAACTATGTTATAACTGATAAACTTAATTGTTGATAAAATTTTACAACGTGTTCCCTTGCAGTAACGATATTTTATATAAATGACAGGGACAAGAATCCATAGAAGTTTTTTTTTTTAACTGCTAGCCAGTAGAAACAAATTTTGGAATTATATTACTACGACTGTAAATGCCAGCAATTTTGAAATAAATGTTGAATATTATTTTTTCTATTTTTTTTCGGTGTGAAATAAAATTAATTTCAGTAAATTACAGAATAAATTTCAAATGCCAATTGACAAGATAAAATGAGAGAAACAAAATGTTATTCAAACATGAAAGACCAATACAAATTAGATATTATTTTATCTCTTAATTGCATACACCATTCCTCTTATTCATGACTTCTATCCATTTTCTTTAGTTTGCGACGTTTCAAGATAAGCTACAAACTTCGTGTTTCCGATCAGAACAAAAATTACCAGACAGAAATACCTTAAATACGTATATATAAGACTTATAACAAAAGAGAATATCGGAAAAAGAATGCTAACGCGACATTTGTTGCAGCCCGCATATTTTGCAGGCATCAAAACAACTATTCTCTTTTTATCTAAACAACTACGACAACAACTACTTTTCTTTATCTAAAATGTCTACTATTTAAATAACTTACTTGGTATGATTCTTTATTTCGAAGCCAATTTTGAAACTTCTCAGCCCCGTACAATTGGGTATTCAATCCTATTTATTCATTGCAACAACGTAATATTTCTCAAACCAAAATCGAAAAAGTAATTTCCTTTTATATTTAAATCTGCAATTACACAACATTATTGTTTAATATCTTTTTTATTAAAATCACAAGCATATTATAATAGATTCAATGTAGAGCTACTAAAGGAAAATAGTTGGAAGTGCACAGAAAAGTATTTTTTATTATTTAAATAATAAAAAAATCAATAATGCTTGCCTCTTTGTATAGAAAAACATTGTTATCTATAGTTGGGTGTCCCCATTTGCTTTGGTTTTTATAAATAACTTTTTAATTAATTTGTTTGAGCCTTATTCATGAGAAACCACATTACGCCTAGCAAACAACTTGGAGGACTATTGTTTACAGATCCTTGCTGTACCATTTTGTGAGCCTCTTCAATAGACAATTCAACAACATCGATGAGCTCATCATCAACGCCACCGCCACTGGAACATTTATCAGCATCAGTTACCTCACAATAGTACATTGTTTGTTTAGACCCCTGAGAGCCCACACCAGACCTATAAAATCATTAGGTTTTTTGGAATTGTTATATCGATATTGATTCTATTACTTTAAGAGCATACTTTACCTATAAGTCATAACTTCTTCAACGCGCTCTAAAGGCACTTCATAACCGCACTCTTCTAGGATTTCCTCTTTGGCAATTTCTTTCCAGCTTTTCTCTTTATCTACAATGCCAGCACACAGTTCCATAGTGACGCCCAGTGATGGTGGATATTTTTCCAAATCCACATTGCTAATGTTACCACCATCAGTAGTCACAATGCCATGGAATACAGCCGGACGAAATTGTTTAACAAATATCAATTTTTGCCTTGTTGTGTTGTAAATAATAATGGATACACTATCGTGTACCTTCATGAGGTCCCAATTTTTCTCCTTACCATTTTGTACATAGTAAAAACGGAATGGTTTAACATATGGTGAGTCCTGTGGCAAAGGGCCTATCCATATTTTACTTATTTTATCCATGTTTTGCCAAAATTTACTCAAGTAACGTTTTAAATTACCAATTATTTTAAATTTTTTCACTAACTAATATATTTTTTCACGACTAAATATCACAACGAAAGTCTTTAAAATCTTTTATAGTAATTTACCGTGATAGCTGATGAAAACTATTGGGTTCTGAACGATAAAAAGTGTTGTATCGTATGGCTACCAATAAAGCAAAACAAACAAAATTATATAAAGTCAGAGTTGCCAAACGTATCAGACTTCACTTCAACAGCTGCTTGGCTGCAATTAGGTCCGATAAGAATATGTTTTTGTTTATATACATTTTTGGAGATAACGGTAATTTATGATAAATTTAAATATGCGGTTTAAATATTAAACTAAAAATGAATGCATATAGAACACGACAATAGAATAGAGATAATTATTAATTAATTTTTTAATTAGTTAAATGGAAATATTAAAGGGTTTTCATATAAGGAGATTAGATACTACGGTAATTAAACTTATCTTCGAAAGACTGAAAATTAGACTTGAATCAATCAAAAAAGTTTCAGTTCTTTGTTTTTTTTCATACAAAGCTTTCTTGTAACCTATAACAGTTATTTTAAATATCAATAAAGATAAAATATAACCCATAGATCATTACTAAAATATACAAAGAGAGCCAGCATAGACGGTATATAGGCAGTTTTAACTGCTTACTCTAAGTCATAAATACCTCGGGTTATTTGTGACTTCTTTTTTTAAATAGGATTTTATTTTAATCCTTGAATTCGTAATATTAAACTTTAATTCCTCAGCTAAATAAATTCTTAATAACTTGATATATTATTTATTTATTACAATACATTTACAAATATAATTAATTATCACGAGCTTAGTTACTCATACGGTGTAGCTTGAAAGTTCATGACCCCTTACTAATAGGCTGCAAACTACCCATTGAACTTTATTGCAAAGATTTTAAGGGTGAAATATGTGCAAGATTCTCAATCTGGTAACTTTAAAAACTATGACTTACAACTCTGATTAGACAAATGTCAATTAATTCTCATTGACATCTCTTTAGGCGAACGACAACGGTACGGTTGTGTAAAAATTTACAATAGGAACAAATATTTTTCGGTTAATTGCAAAATAAATTACACAATACCATTTGCGATATTGAATTAAATTGTACTAAGAACAAATACGCGGTTTTTTAATTGCAGTTAATCTTTTTCCCACACGATACGAACCACGAAGTATTTGTGCGACAAAATGATGAAGCCCATGAAGATGGTTATGAGCGTTGCTCGTCGTGGTTTATCGACTACCGCATCTAGAGCTTTGGCTGCACAGCAAATGACTGTGAGAGATGCTTTGAACAGTGCATTGGACGAAGAAATGGCACGTGATGAACGTGTCTTCATATTGGGCGAGGAAGTAGCCCAATATGACGGTGCTTATAAGGTGAATTTTGTTTAATAAAAATGCAAATGGTTACGTAAACTTACGGTTAGAATGTATGTGCGGTTGTGTATAGCACAGAAAATTCTGAAAAATATACAATGTATATGTATGTCTATATATTTGTACACAATGCATTCATATGGTTTACCAGGCCGTTTGTCTCTTAAAATATGGAACGACTGACTATTATGATGATGAAGAAGAAGAAGCATGGCGCAGTTGATAAAAATCGTTATAGAACATGACCAGATGAAGAAGTGTGTAGGAAGGGGTTAAGCAAGTTAATAGAAATATTTCTACCGTCACTGATAACGCTATATATTTAATGAAGAAACTTTTTTAAGGTCATTAGAACGGCAAAACAGTGATTGCATGCAAAATACAAAAACAAATTCGTGGCGTCATACATTTTATAATTTGTTTACGTTTTAATTTATTAATTTTTTTCTGTTTGATTTTGCTAACGAATTTATTAACTTATAGGTGTCTCGTGGCTTGTGGAAGAAATATGGCGACAAACGTGTTATTGATACTCCCATTACTGAGATGGGTTTCGCTGGTATTGCTGTCGGTGCTGCAATGGCAGGATTACGTCCCATTTGCGAGTTCATGACATTCAATTTCTCCATGCAAGCCATTGATCAGGTGAGTGTGTCAAAAAATTGATAATTTAAATTTAAGGTTGATAATCAGAATAGAACGAGCGTACGTCATTAACGGACCAACGCGAAGTAGATAAAGATAATAATAAAATAGGCGACATTGTTTATTAGACATCAATTACCTCAGAATAATAATGTAGATAAAACTGTATTGATATGAAATTAATTTGCTTCTTTCAATTTAAATTCAAATAATTTGTCTAAACAATAATATCTTGTTGATTTTGTACAGAAGTTTGAGTAGAACTTATAAAAATAGAATCAAAACAAAATGAAATCAAATAAGATTTTTTTTATTAATTACAATGCAATTACAAATTATATTCTAACTATTAATAACTAAGATCTTATATTCTATATAATATAATAGACCAGAATCTCTGATAGGTATCGAAAACTTACACTAGTGCACTACTATCTAGACAACCAGGGAACCCAAAATATTTTTATTTAATAGGTTTTGACATCATAACTAAACTTTTTCAAAAATTTCTTTCATTATTCAAGTTTTTTGAAGTAAATTTATAGGAGAAACTTTGCTAATTATGTCCTACTCCCTTAAGTATTGAAATCTCTATAATATATCTGAATTATCTCAATGTTGTTTTGACTAGTCTTCCGATAGCTTATGTGAGGCTTGGTCCACGCCGAATATATCAAATAGGTAAATTAAAAAAAAATAAGTAAAATTTCTTTCGAATTACCCTAAGTTATGATAGCAAAAAAAAAACTTATCACACAATATTACAGCTTTAGAGATAAATTAATTACCGACTGTACATTATTAAGTAAATGAAACTCGGTTTTGATGCAGAAGTAATGTTAATATTCAATTGAAAACGTTATATTTCGATTTTCTGTCCTGAAACATTTCTCAAATTACTAAAAGCAATGCAACAATAACATCTTGCTCATATTTCCCCTATATTCTATCGTTAGCGTTTAGGCAACGTCTGATAGTACTAACAATGACTACAAATTTTAAATAGAATACAAAACATTTTAAAAGCATTTATATTGTAAATTAATAAACATTTAGATTTATAGGTAGAAATTTAACTCATATTATCTCAGAATGAAATAATTATTTGTTAGTAGATTTTATTTGTTAAAACTTAAATGATTGCCCTCTAATGAACGGGAAATGCCAACAAGAGCACATTGTCTTCATTTTTTTTTTTTTTTGACGTCATAAAGTACATCATAACTTGGACATTTGTACAAGCCATAATGGGATAATATGGGTTAAGTATTCAACTAAAATAACAAGAGTTGTGAAAATGATTTAAAATTATTCAATGTTTTAAATCAAATAAAGCAACTCTTAGATGAAAAAGAAACTGCAAGATTCTTGAAATTTTTATGAAAATTCTAAAAGTAAAAATTATTTTCACAAACTGACCCATATTATCCAATTATATATTATTACACAACAGGGTTCCCTTTTGAAACCTGCAATACGAACACCAAATATGCTGCGTAACATGCATACTTATAACGGTCTAACCAGACCCAATGCAACAATACCTATTTATGCCGTTGTAAGACCACAAATAAATCGAACACCTATTGGTGATTTGGTAACTAAAAAACAAATTGGTGATCCAACAAAATCAAACTGGTTAGATGAAATTGGCGATATTCTCAATGAAATAAATCAAATTCGTGCACCCACTGAAAATAAAACGGACAAAATGGAAGCAGCCCGCATGATAGTTGTAAGACGTCGTAAAATGAAGAAACACAAGTTGAAGAAATTACGTCGTAAGATGAAATTCGAATGGGCCAAAGTGCGCCAACGTCGTGAGATGCGTAAAGAGAAAGCATTCCAAGCAACATTAATTGCACAAATAAAAGAAGCCGAATCATTTAACGCTGCCAAATTTGTATCGGATAAGCTTCAAAAAACTAATGAAACACCTTTACCACGTTACTGGAAAGGACGTCGTTTACCTGCTTTTATAATCAAAGAAAAATTGGGTTTAAAATAAATTTCATTATTTTTGCTATTTTTGCTAAGAGAAATACGTACTATATGTTTAATAAATATGAAATAAATTCAATGAATTTGTTACACTATATGCAACATTGTTGGCATTTCCTTGGTTCATTGGAGGGCATATCATTGTTGCAAGGGAATTATTAAAAATTTTTCTTGTATTCTATGAATTTTTAAGGTTATCAATTCTGCTGGCAAAACATTTTACATGTCTGCCGGTCAAGTTAATGTACCAATTGTATTCCGTGGCCCCAATGGTGCTGCTATGGGTGTCGCTGCCCAACATTCACAATGTTTTGCCGCTTGGTATGCCCATTGTCCCGGTTTGAAGGTCATATCACCTTACGATTCCGAAGATGCCAGAGGTCTACTTAAAGCTGCCATTCGTGATCCCGATCCAGTTGTATTTTTAGAAAATGAAGTTTTGTATGGTTCGTCTTATCCCATTGATCCAAAAGTTTTGGACAAAGACTTTTTAGTGCCTATTGGCAAAGCAAAAATCCAGAAACCTGGCAAAGACATTACGATTGTTGCTCATTCCAGAGCAGTGGAAACTAGTCTTCTCGCTGCTGCAGAATTGGCAAAGAAAGGTAAGTAAAATTAACAATTATTTTACTGTTATATCGTGGCACATAGCCTTTTATTTCAGGTATTGATGCTGAAGTCATTAACCTACGTTCAATTCGTCCCTTGGATATGGAAACTGTTTTCAATTCCGTTAGAAAAACTCATCATTTAGTGTCAGTCGAACAAGGATGGCCTCAAAGTGGTAAGTTTAAATTTAATTTTGAATTAAAATGAAAATAATTCGATTCATTAGCTTATTGTAGATTATTTTATATTCCCTGATATAAACTATTTTAGTTGATCTATTTAAAATAGACAAGATTTAGTGTAGACGTTGTTGTTACAAAAATTCAGATTTGAAAAACGTGACCGTGAATAACGTCAAGGTTTTTCTCAAGGTCAGAACACAATGCAAAACTTAAACAAAGAGAATAAACAAACAATAAATGCAGGGTTATAAACGCAAACAGATTTATAACTGAGATTAACCAATCAGCGTACGACGCGCATCAAATTCGAAACGTGCGTTACAGCGTTGCTATTAAGCAGTGTATCCTTACAGATAAAATATGATCTTTCCACAGATATGCATTTTGAAAATGGTCCGGCGATAATTTGTTATGTACGGATTTTGTTATTAAAATCAAAGAGACTGTAGAAATTAAAATACTAATATCATTAAGCACTGTCAGTACTTTAATTTTGCTTTAACAAGTAAAGCTCTCTTCAACAGAATATTAAATAAATTCGAATACTGATTTTAAGGTTTCAAATCTAATCTAGACTAGTTTTAGGTGTAAGAGTTGACATAAAAAATAATAATTCTTAATAACTTCTTTTTAAGGTGTTGGTGCTGAAATTTGTGCTCGTCTTATGGAGGATGAGACCTTTTTCCATTTAGATGCTCCCGTGTGGCGTGTTTGTGGCGTTGATGTACCCATGCCATATGCTAAGTCATTAGAAGCAAATGCACTGCCTCAGCCGAAAGATGTTATTGAAGCTGTAACTAAAATTTTAGGAAGCAAAAAGTAATAATCATCGCTCTTCATACACACCCGATCCCACACATTTGTACAGCAAATTGTACAATAAAATTTATAACACCGCCATCTTTAGAACACTCGTAACTAATTAAGATTTATTAGTCGATCTGAAAATCATCTTAAGTGAATAAGAAAATATTGAAAAATATCCTTTTTGCGATAAATACAAGATCAAGATACAAACATACAAACAAGAAATCATATGAAAATAACACTTTGAATCGCGTAAGAATTTGTTATTTATAAAAATTACGATTTTACTACAACTAAAATATTGTTTATCATAATTTATATTAATTTAAAAAATCCGTACAAGTAAAAGAGGTAAAGAAAAAGACGAAACAGCAAATTAAAAATAGGCAAAATAATTAAGATCTCAAAAAGAAACTGTAAAGCTGTTTGTCTTCAATTGAGTAATTGGTTGTTAAGTTATTTATGTAAATATTGGTTTATTACGACGAACGCGTATTTGAAAATGTTATAAAGCGAATAACGAAAGAGCTTTAATAAACATCATGTTATAATAAATATTTGAAAAATTGTTTTATTACGTTTTCCTCTTTGACGAAAAGTGCTTTCAGTTGATTCACTGTCCTACGTATTTAAATTAACAGTTTTTAATTTCATGCTCCTATTACAATATGATTTTATTACGCTTTTTATACAACTATGTGCTACCAGCTGTTGTTTTCATTGTGATTGCTTTTATTCTTTCATTTACTTGAACATTGTAAGAGAAGAAGCAGCGTTTGACATTTACCATTTTTTTTACTTTATACAACTGTGTTGTTGTTTTTCTTTATTGAAATTGTGAAAAAATACGTAAAATTTCTGGGTATCGCGTTTAAATACACAATTAAAAATATCTCTAAATAAAGTTTAAAACTAAAAGAAAAGAAACATTGTCAAAATCCAGACAATAATGTTATGGCTTCAAGTAGTAGTGACGAAAGTTCAAAAGCCCCAGAAAACTTTCAAGTCTCCAGCACTTCGAACGATGAAGATGATGACGACGTTGTAGAACTGAAAAGAGGAAATCGCTCTCATAGATTGCGAAGAAAATTTAAATCTGGCGTAAGAGATATAGATAGAGCTCCAGCTCCAACTTTAAAATGCCAATTGTGTCTAGCCCAACAACAGAGATTTCACTGCCGCAATTGTGTAAAATCCGGATATATAACACGCAAGAGTCAACCCCATGGCGAATGGTGAGTAATTGAAAGAAGGGGAAGAACTCTAAATTCCTCATCATTGTTTGTAGGGTTTCGCAATAAAAACGGATGAATATTAGAATAAAAGAAATCAAGGAGTGTGGGGAGTTAGCAATGTTAAGTTTTTTTTTTACTTCAAATTCTATTTTGTTATGTATCGAGAACTACAGCAGATTAGAATTTTTAGAATAGTCTTACAAAGCCCTATATTAAATCTATAAAAGGCCTAAAATTATCCATATTATTTACGAGTGTATTTTTATATTCTTCATGTTCCTTTCGTATAGTTTAAAATATGTACGACATTTTGTTTGTTAATTTTTCCTTTCGTTCGAAATACCCTCTGTCTATATCGTTGACTGTTTTTTAAGGTGCAGGTAGAAGACTTAAAATTTCTTTCACTCCAGCACAATATACAGCGTACCAATAATTATGCCTTTTGTTTCTAGTTATCGTATACACACAGCGTCAATACTTAGAATACAAAATCGTCGATACTGACGTGCACATCAGCTTTTCATTTTGTTGACATAATCCTCCAAAATTGAATTGCAAATAATTAAGCTTTAATGAATGAGGAGGCCTATATTTACTGTTTTATTTCTAAATACAATTCACATTTTCTAATTTCATTGATATTTTATTAAAAATGAAAAAGAAATTATTATTTTACTGGTATAAAAGGGCTATTTCTACAGTTCCCCATAAAAGCCAATCACTGCTGTACGCAATCAATATCGAAATTTATTATCTAAAGCCCCTATATATAAAAATATGTACATGTGTAGATAAGGTATTTAAAAAGTATCTATTTTGTTTCTTTAGTTTATCGGAAAAACAACAAAAATATTTAAATACACAAGCTGGACTCAAAGCGTTCAGTCAACGCTTTGAACGTTTGATAAAAGAAAAAAAGAAAAGTGAAAATCTTTCATTTGATATCAAACGCCATCGAGAACAAGTGAATTTATTGCAACAGCTGATAGCCAAGAAAAAATCGAATCTGGAATTATTAACAGAACATCGCAATGAACTGTATAAAGCCAATTCAGATAAACGTAAAACATTGCCAAAGTATCCAATTAAAGTTAAAGAACTAGAAGATTATGTCTTAGATCGCATAGAAAAAATAGGTAAATTGCGAGAAAAACATTGTGATCTGCTGGATAAACTTAAAGATGTTACACGTCGTAGTATAACACAATTGGTAGAATATATATTTCCCATATCGGAAATAGTGCTCAAGGACGAACGTCCGCCGACCAAACCAAAATCACTACATTCATCAACAGAAGATTCAGAAACTATAGCCGCATTAGCGGACGCTAAAAATACTTCGTACATACGAGGTAAATGGATTTTTTACGGCAGTGGTATAAGTGAAATGCAATACCGTATTGTAGCTCCATCACTGCCAGCAAATGGCGATTACACTGCGTACCTGGACTGGTTAAAAGATAACAAAGACGATGTGCCCAAAACGACAGCAAATGAAATTGTACCGAGTCGTGTTAATGGCTTTCGTATTGTGGGTGCTTTAACATATACAACACAATTACTTCAAATTATCTGTTACTATTTAAATGTGAGATTACCATATAAAGTAGCTTATGGGTAAGTTTTTTTTCTTTGTTTTTTCTTTTTTTTTATATATTGTGTGCAAACAAGGTATATTTATATACACGGTAGCCTTATTTCTACAATAATATGAGAACGACGGGCAATTTGTTTTTCTTGGCAACTAAGAATTCGATTCAAAAAAAAATTAATAACCTACGGCCACCTGGTATAAATATATCTTGTATATATTGTATATATTTATTCCTTTTAATTTAATTTTAAAATATTAAATTCTTATTTGTGGACCTTTAGAAATGCTAAGTGTTTAACAGTAAAATAGCTGAATTAAAATCCTTTTTATTTTTAGGGATTTTTGTAAAAAATTAAATGAGGAACAGTTTCAACGCAAAGTGTCAAAGCTTAACTCAAATATCATGTATTTAGCCTACACACAACAAGTTAAGTTACGCTCTATCAATGAAAATCACACCTTAGAAAATATGCTTGCCATATTAGATCCGGAAAAAAGTGATTTAGGACGACATGGCTATCACGAGGTTTCAAATGCACCATTAGTGAAATCTGTTGATTCGCTATTAATTGGTATTGAAACAGCCACAGAATCTGAATCAGATGGTACGTTACTTTGATTATTTTTGTATATTTAAGATATATTTTTATTCAATCATTAATAATTGATTTGTATTTTAGATGAAAATTCCCAATTAGATTGGGAGGATGTTCCCAATTTACCCACACAACAGGATACAGCGACAACTGCTGGCGGGCAACAGCAACAACAACAATCTACTATTGCTGAAGGTTTAATGACATCGGCGGCCAATCGCTTGAGTTCTTTATTACGGTGGATGAAGTAAAATCAATTGCTTTTTTATAGTTCTCTTTTGTTTTTCATTTTTATCCGTTCACTCAAATCGAAAATGAAAATATTATTATTACTTGACTGTGATGTTTTTTTTTAAACGATATATAATGAAAAACTGGTACCGTAACACAATCATTCATAATTTAATTTTATATACACATTTTTTTTTTATAATTTAGCATTGATTTTATATGTGTGAAGTAAACTTAAGGTCTCCTAAATACCAATTTAAAAGTTTAAAAGAATTTATTATTTATGCAATTTGTAATTTTTATTTTTTTATTTTAATTTTTTAATATAACTTTTGTCACGCATATAAGAGTGTAATTCGCAAATTATTATAATACTAAATAATAGTCATTTACTGCAATAGAATAGACACTCTCAACTAAAGCAATGACAAAATAATTTATCTTGATATTGTATTTTATATCTTTAGACTCTTATAGATAACAAAATATCTACTATAGTATCCGAAGAGTTTATTTTATGGCGAGTTAAAAAAGCAAGAAATGAAACTCAAATTATTTAAATTTAAATTATTATTAATTTTACTTATTTTAACCTGAGTGCAAAATAATACTTATGGATACTAAAATAATATACAGACATACAATTTCCTACAATTTTAGTAGTCTTTAAAACAAACAAAAAAAAAATGCTTATTACTTTGAATATTTACTATAATTCTATTATTTAACAAATAATAGTCCTTTTACGCAGAGGGCACTATTTAAGTGTATATATATTTATACAAAACTATATACAATAATTAAAATGATATATGTATGTATTGTTTAATATGCAAATATATATATACATATATACATACATACATTTAATTAATTTATCTTAATATATATAGTAGTATTAATAACAATGGTTTACATTACTTTCTAATGCACTTTCCTCACACTCGTATTTTATTTTTATTTGCAAAATAATTGATTTTTGAATGTGCTTTTATTTAATGATATTATAAATATTTGCATAATATGATAAGTAAAAAACAGAAAACATTAAAGTACAGAATTAATGGTAATGTAGACTATTCAAAATTTAAATAAGAAATTAACAACGTTTTAGAACAATAGTCCTTAAAAAATAAATGAATTTTTAATTTTAAAATAAATAAAATATAATTAAAATTTTCTAAATACGTTATTTTTATTCTGTTTACTACCGACATAGTCGTGGGGGATTACTCCCATTACTTACTTGTTTTTTTCGAACATACGAAATCACTGTTTCTTACATAAAACACAGGATAAGTATCAAAATGTTCTTCTTACAAATGTTCTTTCAGTTCGACATCTTGAAAGAAAAAAACTATTTGTTTAAGTAAAATAACTAATTTGTTTTAATATAGTAATGTTACGGCCCTGCCAACAGTTGGCTAGAAACCATGTAAAAAGTCTAAATTTAGTCTGTAAGCTTAATTTAAGAATTCAGATTCTCTGCCTTTACATAGCGTATCTATTAAAGTAATTGGAGAAGGAAATGTTTGGCTTTTAGAGCGGTATTAGGTAACATATACTGTCTGGAGGCAAGACGGTTCTTCACTTGAAACCAGAACAGACATAAATACAACCTAACCGGTTGATTCGACGAAGTTTTACGTATATTGACAAAGGCAATATTATTTCGAAACTGAAGTGATTGCAACATTTAGCAAATCGATAAATTGAACTGTAATCATAATTTCTTCCAAAAGTAGAGATCTCACAGAATACAGAAACCCACCAGGTACAACTATACTAACCATCTGTGCACGAGACTACGATTTTTTTCTAATTCTCAGGTGCATACTGAATGATTCATTACAGAGGTATCGAATAAGAGATATCATGCAGTATACAGACAAGAAAGAGATACAACAAGACTAACTAGAATCAACAACGTGTTAAGCAAACGAAATTACAACAGAACCTCCCTAACGAAAACACAGCTCCTGCGCTTAAAAGACTTAACAGCCTGTGTATCATTGTCTGTGTATCTAATCTCCATCTCCCTTGAAAACATTATATATAATCTCAGCGTCTGCTACTAACCTTCTTAAAACTTTACGCCAGAATTTGGCAAAATCTTTTGTCAAAACACAACTTGAGGTAGCAAATAGGCCTTAGGAGTATCAATGGTGAAAACTGAATGATGGAAGACCTATACAGTTGGGTTAAATACATATGACATCGACCTTCATGCTAACTAAAATCGGCTAAACATAAGCTCTGCATAAAAATTCTTGCACTTTAATCACTCCAAAAAGCCCAATAAAATAAAGAAAAATTATAGAGATTTTATTTAAATTTAGGTATATTTAATTTCTTTTCGTAAGAAAAATAATAATAATACGATTCACACATGTGTCGGAGAATCATCATGATTCGCTTAAATAAAGTTGGCATATATTTTTAAATGATAATTTTCGAAAACCAAATTCGTTCTTCGAATAGAATTTATTCTGTTGTAACTAACGTACATAATTAAATCTTAAAAAATATTTTATTATATTATTAAGTAATGAATTAATTAATTAAAA